>RJWT010042389.1:0-12138 GCA_004365215.1 Cuniculus paca
GTCAGAGGAGCTCGGGACCTCATTATTGCTGAGGATGGCTGTGGTACTTTTTGGGGCAGCCCTGGTCCTTATTTTGAGCAATGCTTCTTGGCTCCAGTATAGAACCCTCAGCCTGCTGGCACAGATCCTTCATTCCACTGGCACAGACTTTCTAACTTCCACTGCTGACCTTTGGGCCTTCCCAGCACAGATCCATGGAGCAAACTTGCATGAGTCATTGTTGCTCTCGGCCTCCAGTTGGGTTCGTGGGGTGCACTGTCATCAGCTCTAGGTCTTCAGCTGGACTCATGCAGGATATTGCCATGAGACCCAGGCCCTTGGCTGGATTCTGTAGGTCTTTAGTGTGTAGACAGATTTCCTGCACTTCTTGTATTTGACTCTGGTGACCAGCATAAAATACTATTATAAATTATGTGTCCTGTATGTGATCATTTTTCAGTCCCTGACTACAATAGAAGGATTTGGGTGTGTGTGATTGTGCATGTGTGTATACACGTGTATGTGTGTGTGTTGATGTCTATTGAATGACTAGTGTGCAGCAGATACTTTTTTATGGACTACTTCACACAAGTTTCAAACGATCTGGGAAAACAAAGGTTGTTGTCTTTATGGTGCCTGCAAGGACACAGGGATTTCTTTACGGAAGATACTCAGGCACCAGGATTCAAGCAAGGCACGCCACGATCATGTTCATTTCAGGAGCGTGCAGTTTCCACACATCACATGGAAGAAGAGAGAGAGACAGCAACAAAAAGAGCTCTAGGTCTGTAGTGCAGACACTGAGGTTACTTTGGAATACAGTGGGTTCCCCCAAGCACTGGTTGAAGATGCATCAGGAAAACACCCAACTGTTTCTCTCTTGCTATCACCTTGGAACACTCAGTCAGTACCCACACGACCGAAGCAAGCAGCTCCCGAGTGGACACCAGTTGCATGTCCTCTGATTCAGTGTAATCTGGTGCTACCTACCTGACCATAGCCTCAGATCTTACAAGTTGAGGGCTCAGCCCTCAAGACCACCCCCACATCAGATCCATTTGCAATTCCCGCAGTGAACATAGCCTTTGCTTTTGATTCACTGGCTATAAATCAGGGTTCCCACAACCTCCTCCTTGGATTCACTTAAGTTGCTAGAGCAGCTCGGAAGACTCGGGAAAACGCATTTACACCTTTGTTATGAAGGATGCGGGAAAGGATACAAATGAGTGATCAGGTGGCTGAGATGCCTAGGGCAAAGTATGGGAAGGAGGCGTGGAGCCTCCCTGCCTTCTGCGGAATCCCCGTGTCTTCAGCTATCCAGAAGCCCCCTCCACACTGTCTTTTGGGGTTCTTGTGGAAGCTTTATTATATAGGCATAACAGATAGGTCATTGGCTATGGTGAATAATTTAGCCTTCAATTCGTCCTTTTTGCAGAAAAAAGGGCAGGACTGGAAGTTCCAACCCTCTGATCTTGCTGATCCTTGGTCTTTCCAGTGAAGTGATCCTAAATGATCCTGCAGAGATAGTGGAAAGCACAGCTTTTAAGTTTGCAGCGTAGAAGTTGAGGTTGAGTGGAAACACAGAGAAGTCCACCGAGAGCTGGTTGGAGAAGTAGAAGGGAAAAAACACAGTGTTTTGTAAAACTACCCAAGAGCTGCCAGCCTTTAGTTATTTCACCAGCATAGAAAAGACACTCACCACCCTGGGGACTCCAAGGCAGCTGGGAGCTGCATATAAGGGCACAGGGACAAAGGCTAAATATATATTTTACAATATCACAGGGAGAAGAGGAATGGCCTGTTTTAAAAGGAAATCTTTTGGAGATAACAATTTCTGTTTGAACAGCTGGAGTACCACTTCTTTCTCCTTGTCCTCCCAGGTGGACAAGTATTTTTGAGCCCCAAGACTTTGAGAGAATCATTCTCCAGCTGTCCCTGACATTTTAAAATCTGTTCCCAGCCTGAATGAAGCAGAGTCTTCAATTCTTGGATATGAAGGCTATTACAAAATGATTGCAGGAAGCAGCTTGTTTCAGCTTTTCTTGTGTGTCGCAACTGACTTTCTAGACCAAAATACTAAACATGAACAGGCTTTCCCTGTCTCCTGAACTTCCACAAAGAATTCAGCTCTGCCCTTCTGCCCAGGCACACGGTGCCATGGTCACATCCGACGTGAAGCTGATAAAATGCAGTTCCTTCATATGTGCATTTTCCACTTTCTCCAACTGCCTGGCACTGTCTTCGGAGGCAAGTCAAACGCTGGAGTACTCAGGGGAGAACTATTTTTGTTCAATAAGGGAGGAAATGTGGATAAATTTCAACATTTTACATTTTAACAAAGACATGTTGATTTGTTTAAATATTTCCCAACACATCAGCTTTAGCATCTTATGTTATAATCTGTCAAAGTCACTACAAAACAGTCTTTTTTTTTTTTTCAAAAATCAGAAAGGCTTATCACTTAACATTTTCCTTCTCCCGTGGAGAGAAGGGAAACAAAACGTTTAAAGGAAACAAAAATGGTACTGTTGCAACAGGAAGCTGACTTTGAAGATCCTGAGGATGTTCTTAAAGGTTTGAGGAAATTACATTAAAAATGAAAGTCTCTGCATGTGGGGTACTATTTTTGAATTTTCTTTTCAAGTTGCCCAAGTGCTATACGATGTAAATGTTATAGAATGATAATTCTAGAGTACCCCTTTCTTCAGGACATATCTCAGATTGTGAAAATTACACATAAAATTGTCAGCATAAAACATAGTGTATCTTCCAGAGATACTGTAAAGAAATTAGACTATGCTGTCTTTTATCACACTTGCTTCTGCATCACTATTTTGAATAATTGAACATTCACAATGCCTATAACAGAATGAAAAAATTACTAGACACTTTTAAAAGGCAGAAAAACAGTAACCTATAATATAGCACTCACAGAAAAATCTAGAGGTGACTCACATATTTAGTTAACAAGGGTTTTAAAACTACTACCAAGGAAAAGATGAACAGATGGGTAATCTCAGCAGAAAAATAGAAATTATAAAAAGTAGCTACATGGAAATCGGGTAACTGAAAAACATATTATTTGAAATAAAAATATTACATTTTGAGTTCCAAACAGAAACTTTCTAAATTGAAACACTGAGATAAATAAGATAGAAAATAATGATCAAGGGCTTAATGATCTGTGTGATAATATCAACCTAATGCTGGGTGTGGTGGTGCATGCCTGTGATCCCAGCACTCAGGAGGCTGAAGCAGGAGGATTGTTGAGAGTTCAAAACCAGCCTGGGCTACAAAGTAAGCTCAAGGCCAGTCTGAACTGCATAGTGAGACCCTGTCTCAAAAAGACAAAAAAAAAAATCAACCTAACATATAAGTAACCCAAGTCCTAGAAAGAGAGGAGACAAATATCAGAGCAGAATTTTTTTGTTTTTGTTTTTGTTTTTGTTTTTGTTTTTGTGCCAGGGTCTTGCTATGTAAACCAGGATGGCCTTGAACTCACTATGTAGCCTAGGCTGGCCTCAAACTTGTGGTGATTCTCTTGCCTCAGCCTTCCAAGTGCTTGGATTGCAGGCATGCACCACTACACCCAACCAGAAAAATATTTAAAGAAGTACTGATCTACATTTTTCCAAATGTTAAATAATTCAACTCATTGCCCCAATAAACTCAGAACCACAACAAGGCACATCAAAGTCAAACTTATGAAAATCAATGACAATAAGGAAATATTAGAAGTAGTCAAAGAAAAAAGAAACTGCCAAGCAACAATAATAAAAATAATCACTAACTGCTCATCAAATTCAAGGTAGACCAAAATATAATGAGATGAGATCTTTAAGGTACTGGACAAGCACCTGTTACCTAGAATTCTACATATGATTAAAATATTTCAAAAAAAAGTGGAAAAAACCTAAAAATGAAATAAGGATGTTTTCAAATAAGCAAAAGCTGAGGGAATTCACTACCACCAGATCTGCACTTCAAGAAGTGTTAAAGGAAGTTCTTCAATTTAAAATGAATTCATAATAGAAGGGAAATATGTCCCTAATCAACAAAAATCACTGAAAATTGTACAGATTTGGATAAATACAAAACATTTTCGCTAATTTTACAACTTATTGACAAGACAACCAACTATTAAGAGAAATACTTGGCCATGCACCATAAACATCTGGGTAAATCTTTATGGTGTGTGCCAGATTACAAAGCTTGCCTGTCTTCTGGTCAGAAGTGGTTCTGAAGCTAATTACAAGAGTAACAAGCAAGTCAGCATCAGTGCGACTACAGGGGAACCTCTCTTACAATGATTGGAAGATTGGCTTCTCTGTTGTTTTTTGTTTGTTTGTTTGTTTGTTTTTCAGTGCTTATAGCTTCTTCGGAAAGTGCCATGCCCTCAATCTCAGGGTCCTTTGCTGTATCACCTGAGCGGGTATGGGGTCCAGGGGCAAGGGCAGTCAATGCAAATATGTTGCTATTCATGCTGCTCATTGGACGATGAGTAACACAGTCCTTTACCTCACACTCATGAGTCTGGGGTCTTTTGCCAGCACCTATGAAACAAATTAATTCATTAGCTTGCAAGTAGGAGATGGTCTCTAAATCTTCACTTATGAACAACTGGTTAAGCAAAACAACAGCAGGGATAGTAGTAATGTATTGTTCAATTTTATAATTAGTAGAAGTTAAGAAGTTAATACGTGCGTAGAATAAAGAATGAGAGCCCTTCACTGGGAATGTATTGCTTCAAGTTTTTCACGGACACACAGTCCAACTCAGAGCAGCACATTCCAATAGGAATACAACGCAAAACACAACCGGATTTGGTTGTCAGACTTAGGTTTGAGTCTTGGCTCTGGCGTTAGGAGACCTTGGATAAATTACTCATTACTCTAAAGTTCAGTTTCTATATCTGTGTCAGAGGCATTAAATAATACCTACCTCAAATCTTGGTAAAAACTATTAGTTTTTTTTATCATTGTTTAATAAACTAGTTCTGAGGACCATGAATGATGGGCCAGACACCTGTCAAGGTACCAAGGACTAAAGGGTAGATGATAAAATCATTTTCTTCCACAGAGAAGCTGGACATGTAATATCTGACTGCCTCCCTAAATAGCTACTGTGAGGCTGAAGAAAAAAAAAATAGGACAGAGACATACTAGGGTAAAAAAAAAATTAGTGAACACTAAGTATTTATTTTATAATGTACAATCTCTTTTCTTTGGCAAAATACAGCAAGCAAACAGCCTGAAAAAAATCATGACTATAGGTCCGACCCAGCCATTCCATCCAAAATTTAGATTTTATTCTACCAATGAGTAGGGAGTAGATTACCCTCATGTAACTTAAAAGAGAAATTTTTAACTTGTCTACCAAGCTTAAATTCCCTAATGCTTGTTCAATACTGTTAGGAACGACTATCTTTTTGCTATTTTTTTCTTCACTAGCATCATTTTTCAAATGTACTGCACATGTTCACATATAGACCTCAGTCCTGAATTAACAGAATGAACATCGCTCCCTATGAGGGGTACCAAGGTTTTAGCACCACATGTGTAACCAGCACTTTTCATCTATAATCGGTCTCGCCTTAGCTCTAAAGCTGCGACTTCTTGAATGCAGTTTCATGTTACAGACAAGAGTCTGTGACCTGCCAAGGCCACAAAGTGAGCAGTCTTGGCACCAGAACACTGAGTGATCTGTTTCACTCCAACCTCTTTTGCAACTTCTCCCTTACAAACTCCTCTCCTCTCCTGGTGGATGCTCAGAGAAAGCAACTGTGGAGCCCTGTGATTCCCTATTTGTTCAAACTGTAAGAAATCAGTCACATGTCTCCTATTGTTCTCATCAAACACCCATAGGTCCCCAGGGAACCTGTGTACTCCTAGTTGTAGTTGTAACAGCAGCAGCCATGGTCCAGAAGTGGCGAGCGTGTTAGTTGACAAGATCAACCTACTTTGAGAACTCATCTCCTCCCGTGTGACTTCTCAGTTAATAACCCACAAACACTGAGAAATTACCCAAGCAAATACAGTATCTTATGTCAAGGATTCCTTGTGTTTTTATTTATATGTTATAAGCACTGTATGGTTTATTAATAGTCCACATCATCCTCAGAGTAAATTTAAGTCTCACACAAATCTCACAGCAGGATTTTCTCTACCTGCACCAGATTACAGAGTTTATCCAAGGATAAACAGCACTGTGCAAAACGGAGGCGGCAAAGATGTTCATTGAATGGAATTTTTATGGCCTAAATTCAGCAGTCTCTTACCTTCTTGTTCTTTTATTCAAATTTGATATTATAATATAAAATCAGGTAATAACCATGAATAAGAATTTTCAAAGGGAGAAATACAAATGACCAGTAATAAAGATGCAAAAAAAAATTCAGTTGTGATAGTACCAAAATACAAACAAATATAAGCAGAAACCAGTGTCTGTCTACTAAACTGACAAAAAAAGTTTAAATAGTGAGGCCCAGGTGCTGCCATGTTTGTTAAATTCTTCAATACACCTGAAAAACCCAAGGATTGCAAATATGAAAAGGCTTGACTATCGGGTCATTCTTTTTACCAAGCATTTCACTTTTAGGAATTTACTCCAATGAAGTAAATCATGGCAAAAAAGCTACAATAAGAAAATTCATTATAGCATTATCTTCTGTTATTTTGCTATTAACAACTGATTAAAGTATAAACTGATAAAATAAAGCACAATCAATCCATACATTATAATACTATATAGTCAGTCATCAAAAGGTATCCAATAGAAGAATTCTAAATGACCAGTGTAGGTAGTAATGCAGTGCGTCCAAGTACGCACAGTGTGTGCAGTGTGATTGTGTGTGTACTGAAATGATACTCCACAAAATGCAAGCAGTGGTGACCACTGGGCATTGAGATTAGAGGCGATCATTTTTCCCTTTTCTTCAGTTTCCCTGCCCCACAGAGGACAGTTAACCTGCATGTCCCAGAGGTTGTATTTGATTCAAATGCATTGCTTAAGAATGAGAAGCAAAAGAGGAAAAAGAAGCTGTGCTCTGACTCTGCGCTTTGTTAATTTCTTGGGTGGGGAGGCAAAGTCCTTGCTCAGCCTTGCTGGTGAGCACAGCCCACCGAGTTCAGAAGTCCAACAGCCCAGGCCAAAAAGACAAGCTTGCTGGACTATACCATCTTCTACCTTTCAACCATTCAGTCTAAAGCGTTTTACTGATACAGACATGTTCTGAGCATTGAGAATACAAAACTGAGGAAGAAAAAGAGAGGAAGAAGGAAGGATAAAAAAGAGAAAAAAGATACCCTGGTATTTTAGGTACAAGTCTATCTTAGTTCTCCATTGCTGTAACAGAATACCTGAGACTGGGTAATACATAAAGAAAGGAGGTTTATTTCTTACAGTTCCACAGACTGAGAGGCAGGGATCTGCTGAGGGAATTTCTTGCATCAAAACATGGCGTGAGGCATCACATGACGACAAAGTAGAGTAGCTTTTATAGCAAAGCTAATCCTTGACAGAGCTGTTAACCCATAAATATAATGACCGCACACAAGAGGCATCATTACCCAAACGCCTTTCAATGGTCCCACCTCCAAATACAGCTCACACGTTTCTTTGGGGACCAAGTTTCCAAGGCATGAATTCTGGGGACAAACCTTTGAACTGTAGCACTGAGCTTTATCGAGTATCTACGAGCCTTGCTGTGGGAAGGCAGGGTCCTCAGGGCTGCGCAGATCCATCTGAGAACCAGTCACCCAGCCCAGGAGAGCAGCTTGCCCTGAAGCAGGCACCGAGTGGAACCATCAAAGAAGCATCCGCATTAAGGTGAGGAGAGGATTGCAAGCACTGCAGGACAAGTGCCAAAGAAGCACAGGCCTGGGGAGTGGTGGGCCAGTGAAGCTGAGATGCCAAGAGCCAGGGCGGCTGGAGAGAGAGACACCAGATCCAGCAAGGGCTTGGGAGGCTCGTTTGGGGCTCTGGTGAGATCTCCCTCAAGAGTCCCGTTCCAAGCAGGTAACTCTGGATGCAGGCTGGAGGATGGGTTTGGGAGCTGGCCATGGTCTACCCTTGAGCCCTGTCTGTCTGGAGTGGTAGCAACGGAGAGAGACACACATGAGTGAAATAAGAGATCTTCCCTCAACACAAAGGGCTTTGTGGGGCACAGATTATCGTTCAATGACTTCATCTTCACTCTCTGCTGAGGGTTCTCTGATCCTGCAATTGAAACCCAAGACAAAGAACAGACCAGATTTCGGGCAAGAAGTGACAATTCAGGGCCAAAGACTTAATCGAATCTCAGGTGAGCAAAAGCCACAGCCATAGAAAGCACCATTTTGGGAGAAAAATGCAAAGCACTTTTTCCCCTCACTTTATTAAGCAGTAACCTTACAGTTGGTGCTCACTTAAGCTGGGTTTCAAAGGAAAAGCTCAATTTCTGAACATTAAGCAGCTTGGCCTGAAATACCTGACTTTTAGTTTCAACAGTGAACTGGGAGACAAGAAAGATGCCATTCATGAGACTTCCTTAAAGGCCTGTTCTGCCACCAGCTACCTCATGCAGCCTGCCTTCTGCAACTCGGACTCCTATCTTCCATTGCCTCTTTACATTCTAGCAAGCCATGCATGACCATGCATTTAGTCATTCACTGTGCCGTCCATGACCTGGTGTTGGCCAATGACCAGAGTCTACAATCCAGATGACAGAGCACCTTTGGGCCTCCATGCAGTGCCTACTATCTGGTTTCCTCTGAAAATAAAAATATTAATACAAACCATTACCACTCTTTGATTATTATCAGCCTTTTCATAGGTAAGCAAGCATGCACTCGAGGGGACCATGACTTGCCAATATCAGAGTAAAACCAAGATTCAGCCCACACCTCTCTGACTGCAAAGCCTAATGCCTTTGCAAAGTTCCAGTCTGGCCTCTCCATATGGCACAAAGAGAAGCCAGGACTAAGCCTGCTCCTTGCAGCCACATGGGCCAAGTCTCATCCCTTTCCAAGAAGGGGGTGGATGGTTTGCTTTGACATCAGTAGAAGCAAGCTAAGCAAGCCAATGTGCACAGTTGTGAAGGGGACGTTTTCTCAGAGGTCTAGAACTTGGGCTCCTATGTCCATCTGAACTTCAGTGATCCTACTGCATGTATGATCTCGGACAAATTATTAACTATGCCTCAGTGTTCTCAACTAGAGAAGGAGGATCATCACACAGCAGGTCTAGAGTCTCTTTACTGAAATCCTGGGCATGGATGTGTCTTAGAAAGCAGAAAGTCTTGATTTTAGAGATGTAATAGAGTTTAAATCTCATCACACCCCAGTAAGGTCTGGTACAGGATGCAATACCCGCTGATCAATCCCATGAATAGTTTTGTATTGAAAAATTAAGATTCATCTAAGGGAGATAAAATAAAACTATAATGTCATTGGTTTAAAAGGTAATTTTTCCCCAGCAAAAGAATTACCTTTAAAGGAAAAGAAGGAAAGAAAGAAAGAAAGAAAATACTTTCAAGGCTTTGAAATATCAGATTTGCAAACAGCATTTAGTGGGGAGGAGACTGTGGCTTGTAGAACCATTCTGCCTTGCAAGGCTGTTGTGAGGCTTAAATGAGTGAGGAAACGTGCAGGCATGCACACGTGTGTGTGTGCCCAGGTGACTGTGAATATACACATTTAAAAGAATGTCTGGTACATAATTGGGGTCAATACAGTCTGGTTATTTTTTTATTCTAAAAGAGGAAATAATGCAAGCAACTTCAAAGATCATTATTTATATGTCAAAATTACTGCAGGGCAAGTTTAGTACTCTAGGCACTAGAAAACTCTCCATAAGATCATTTCAAAAAAGATTCTGTGTGGATACAGCAGTCACCACTAGAAGAAAGAAGTCCAAAAAAAAAAAAAGCCCCAGAGAGACTGGGGAATGTATGCCAGTGCTAGAAAACATGCTTAGAATGTTCAAGCCCTTGAGTTCAAATCCCTAGCAGAAGAAAGAAGAAAGAGGAAAGAGAGGAGGGAAAGAGGAAAGAAACAGAGGGATGGAGGGAAGGAGGAAGGATGAGAATCCCCAGGGATCTGGCTCAGCTATTGCATCAGTTGTTTATTCCAGCTACCACCTGCTCATCCAGAAAAGCATACACTTCAATAATTTGGCTTAAACGTGACAAGCACAAACCCCATGGTGGCAGCTAGAGATTCTCCAGCCAACCAGAGGTAAAGATATATTCCACAGCCTATGGTTCTACCTAAAAAGCAAATTAGGACTGCTTCTTCATACTACATGAAATCGTTCTCCCATTCTTTGGTACATTTCTGGTTTTCTCCATAATGTTTTCTTTGAGTTTTTTGAAATCACTTCCATCTTGTCAGGATGAAATATTGAAAGCATTCTCAATTGGCACGGCAGCGTTTTAGCTGCAAGTTGCTAATTTGTCCCATGCTGTAGAGAATTTTTATAGAATGAGCATCGGTCCTTTCAGGCTAGTGTCCCTCCCTGAACCTCAGAGCAATTTTTTCCACTTCAATCAGAGACTGCCGCAATTTATTGCCCTTTAAATCATTGGAAAATTGATCAGACTGATCTATACTACCCACCTCTTCCCTGGCCCAGCAAATGTGTTCCACTAGGAAAAATCATTTTTGTTTATAATTTGTCATATAATTTATAGATCCATTTAGAAACCAAATAGTTTGCATATTATGTGTCTGTAATAATTAAACATTAATAATGATAACAAATAGAGCAATAGAGGGGGAGAGTGGTTTTTCAGATAAGTCTTAAATAGCTTATTCATTAGAGCAAACAGTCATTGGAAAACTCTCATGAACTACTAGTCAGAGGAATTTTTTGAAGTTTATAATATATACACAACAGCCAGTTGAGTATATTTCAGAAAATTCAGTCCAATTTTTTATAAAGAGCCCAAGCACTTTTTCAACAAGCAAAGTCTATTTTCTTTTATTAAATAATTTAATTGAAGAAATTTGTTGCCTATGGCTTCCCACTAGAATGTAAACTCTATAAAAATAAGACCTTTGTTTTGCCATATCCTTGGTACTTGGAACTACAGCTGGCTTGATGGAGATGCTGAATAAATATTTGTCGTATAAATTATTGACTCAATCTGAGGCAAACTGACAAATTTAGAAAGTGGGTAGCTGTTCTCTGTATATTTCCACCAGATCCATACATATAATATGTAGTATCCAGATCTCAAGGGACTATGTGGGCATCATGCCCTTTCCTTGGGTGAGTCCTCCAGAAGCCTGAGAGATTGTGAGAAAGACTCTCCTGAAAAGATCAGTAGGATGGCACTAATCGAGATACTTGTGTAGCTCACACAATAGAGGATGTGAAAGTAGCTGCAAAAACTCACCCATGGGGGCTGATAAATCATGTTACACAGGAAGTGGTATGGCTTACAGAGTTCCTGACAATGGGGGAGCAGTTTTCAGGTTGCACTGCACCTGGAAAACAAAAGCAAAGTGAGATCAATCTTGTCTCCTTCTACTGTAATGCGCCAGAGATTCAGAGACAGGCCCAGGGGGGAGGAGGAAAGCAGTTGTGCCAGATGAAGAGAGACTTTTGTCTAATACACAGGCAAGCGTTGCTTAACTTTGGGGATATGCTATGAGAGCTCTGTTGTTAGGCAGTTTAGTCATTGTGTTGAACATCACAGGGTACACTCATGCGAATTTAGATGGTACTGAAGATTTACTCCAGCAAGTAACTTTTCCCCAACATCAGCTGATCTTGAGTTTTCAAAACTTCAGCGGCTTTCACATCTATGCTCTATACTCACAATGCACTGAATAAAATTATTGAATCATTTAAACCACCAAAGCTACCAGTAATTTCAAAACTTCAGTTGAGTCCAGTCTTTGATTTCAACACTGAAAACAACTTTTTGCTTTGGCCATGATTGTCATGGTACTGAGAGGGATACACTTCTTGGTCTGGTCTTCAATTCACGTCTTTGGAAGTTTCTGCATGTCAGATACAGATCCTTCTCAAATCTGTGTCAGTCTGGTTGGCCTTCAACAGCATCTGTCACTTTGCTTTCCTTCAAGACAGTCCCTATGGTGGCACAGGATGTGCCAGACCGCGGGGCAATACCCATCCACCTTTGTAGTCTTCAATCACTTTTAATTTGGTTTC
>RJWT010042390.1:0-12142 GCA_004365215.1 Cuniculus paca
TGTAAGAAACTGAAAGACTCAATAAGATACAAAATTCCCGATAAATATGGAGAAAAGGTTCTGAAGTCCAATGGTGCTTTTATTCTTTGATTTGATTGGTTTAAGTCCCTTTCCTACTATTTGATTGCAATATGTGAGAAGATAGGAACAGCTCTTTTGAAAAATGGGACACTACGGTAGCCATTGCTGGTTTCTTGTTTTCCAACTTGAAAACCTGTAATGCTATTCTCTTTTATTTGGTTTTAATTTAATTTAATTATCTTTAACTTTGTTTTGTTTGAGCTTGTTGTCTGTAAATGTATGAACAACCATTTTGAAGAGAGCAAGAGACACTGGGGTAACCATTGTTGGTCTCGTTTTTATGTTTTGAAGACCTGTATAGCTTGCAGTGTTCTGTTTTGAAATGCTATATTGTGTTTGACTCTATTATGTTTTCTTTTGCTTTGTTTTGTTGTGTTTTGTTTGTTTTGTTTTGTTCTATTCTCTTTAAAATAAAAAAAATAACGTGAATAATTTTTCTGAAAAATATGTCAGCAAAACTTGCTTGATAAAGTATAGAATGTCTGATGATTTGTGACCATGGACGTGGCTTAAATGTGCCCAGAGGTCTGTGTTCACACACTGTAGGTGCGGTGCTGCACATCCTAAAGAAAATCTGAAAGGTTTGTAAAACATTTTAGAGTGTACAAGAAAAGCAGTGTTCCCCAAATCATTTTATGAGCTCAGCAATATGATGATATAAAAATGTGCAAATAGTCTTATCTGTAGGTAACCGTACCCTCTGAACACAGATGTGGATGAATATATATAAATAAATGTAAGCACATTGAATCAGTCATGCATTTAGTCTAACTGGTGTGTATTTTATAATGTCTTTAAGCAAAACTCTGCTGAGTAGTAGTGTGAGGCTCGGCAGTGTCTTGGCTTGCTTCTCCCCAGTGGTGTGCTGTTCTTGCCTGTTGTCTCTTCTTTGCTTGTACTCTGTATGTATCGCTTCTTGAATTCTCATTGCATTGTTTTCCTTTTAGATTTTAAAAGTTCTACTTTTTGTCTAATTTCATCTTTGCTTTTAATTTCATCTTTTTTTTATTCTGAGCTCATTCTTGAGTTCTGTGACCTCATTTTTGAGTTAAATTTTGGTTTTTTATCTCTTACACTATTACCTAATGTTTTTTTAACCAATTTAAAATTACTAGGTTTTTATATTTTTGTTAACATGTCTTCTTGGTGTGTTTCTTGTCAGTGGGGATGTTATTTTGCACTGCAGTTTGTCTTTAATTGTCTTTGTATGGGATTTGAGTTCCCACAACATTTTTTCTGGCTGCCCAGAATAAAGGTGTGGTTTGTAAGAGCATTTCCCGCTCTGTGGCTCTAGCTGGCCCTCTTCTGTTATTCTTAGGAATGGTTAAATTTTCAGGGCTCAGCCAATAATTTCAGAAGGCATCTGGTGGTAGGGTTTGGGTAATAGGTAGTCAGGAAGTGGGTAATGGTATTGAGTCAATGTTAATGTTGTGAATTTGATAACTGTTATGAATTTCAGGATGTTGTCATTTTCAGGAAGCACACTCTAGTATTTGGGGTAAAGGAGCAAGACTGACACTCACTCAAATGGCCTGAGCTTGCAGAGAATGTCAGTGAGTATATGATGCATTCACAGAGTGGTCTCAACAGATGGGAACAACAGAAGCTGGGTCAGGGACAACCTGTACACATTTCTCAGATTTGGAATTATATCTAATAACAACTTATCAAACAAATACAACCCCTCCTCAGGACAGAGCTCCCACCAGAGACCCTGGGTGGAGGTGGTGCTGTCACTGTGTCTGGTGGCCAATCCAAGGTGTTCAAGGCCCTGAGGGCCCACCTGGAGCCTGAAGGTGCTAGGAACTGGTTGGTTTTAGTTTTTCAAGAACTTTTCTTGAAGTGGAGTTTAATTATATACAATTAACCTCAGTGTTTTCCTGTTTCAGTGCCCCCAGGGTGTAAACCTTAAGTTCTGGGGCTCAGCTGCATGTTCCCTGCTTGTCAGATTCTTTATTATATACTGAGATGTTACACAGAGAAGGATATGGGAGCTAGCCTGCAGGCTCTAGACCTCATGGACTACTTCCTAGAGGTGACCTTGGACTGGGCCTTTTGTAAGTACAGATGTCATCACTTTTTAAAGACTGGGTGAATGGGGTGGCCCTTTATGAGCACTGAGCTCAGTGCCTTTGATCTGGTTGGCATGGGCACAGGTGAAGCCATGACCTTGTGTCCACCTCTCCAACACACTTTCACCCCTACGACACAGCCAGCTGACTGCCTCTTACCCTGAACTCTGTATCCTACCATGGTCCCCTGCTGGCCCTTTGTCTTCAAGACCACACCTGGGTCTTCACTGAGCCTGGGTGAGATGGCTTTCCTACCTGGGACATATGACTTGACATGCCTGACCACAGCCAGGGAGGGAGGGCATCCTTGGCCTGTATCTAACTGCTGCTACGTGTTGCTGGAGAAAACTAGACCCTGTGTGGGCTGACGGAATGTGATAGCCAGCCTCACAAGGATCCTGCCTTAGCCAGCTTTTCTATCTCCAGACGCACACTAGTGGCTGATGTCTCTGGGTCTGGCCTGGTTTACCCATTATCTTCAGGACAGATGGTGTCCTGAGCCAGCCACACCCCACTGACTGTGCTTCTCAGTGTGAGAGGGGCCACAGAAGAGCACCTGGCATTAGGAATGGGATTACAAACCATAGATCCCATGTTTCCCATCCTCGTGTATGTTCACTGGACATGGATTTCACGGAGTGGGAGACCCTTCCACACCACAGCATCTGCTGACATGCTGGTTACCATCATTCCATTCAGCATCCAATCATGACTTCCCACCTTTGGTTACGCTGTGATGGATAGACTGTCATAGGCACACTCTGCCATGCGCTTCTCACACATTTCTGCTTTAGGCTGTGGCTTATTTTGGAAGGAATCTAAATGGCAGGAGTTGTTCAGAGCCCATTGATGCGTGTTAAGAATTACATTAGCAAATGTTGGCCTGTACCTGTGAGACTCTGCTGAGTAATCCAGGGTGGGATTAGAAACATAGTGTGTGAAGGTCCAAGCCTATGCCCTTCTACTCTATGACCTCCTTGTTTAGAATGGTCACACTGTGTGTGATTCTCATGACTTTTTCCCTCCAGTGCGTCTCAGTATCATGCATTGAGCTGCATACTGATTAATCGTGTGAGCTTGCTGAGGTCTCTCCCTGCTCTTCCTTGGGGGCATCTTGGTGACTGTGGAAGGACCTCTCAGACAGGTGCTGTGGGGGCCTCCTTCCTCCACTACAGACACTCCACCCAGTGCTTGGCCCTTACTCTCCACCTTATCCCTATAGCACTCCTTTGCTGGGTGCTACTCCTATCTAGTCACACAGGTGGGATCCTGAGGCAGGGGAACCTTGGTGCACCAGCAAGTCACAGGTGGAATACTGGGGCTGGGTGAGCCAAGCCATGTAGTTCCTGAGTCATCATAGCTCCTCCTGGCTGTCCTTGGAGTCCAAGCATCCCATCTTCCATGTTTTCACTTTCTTCCAGACCCTGCTCTAATGGCTTAGCCTCCTCTCTTTTGCCTCTTTTGCTTTACTGTCCATTAAGAATCATGTTCTCAGCTACTTTGAAGAAAACAAGACATTATGGTAGCCATTGCTGATTTCTTATCATCGTGTTTTGAAGTCCAGTAATGCTTTTATTCTTTCATTTGATTGGTTTTAGTTTGTTTTCTATTATTTGATTGCAATATGTGAGAACATCTATGTTGAAGTAAACAAGAGACACTATAGTAGCCACTGTTGATTTCCTGTTGTCTTGTTTAGAAGTCCTGTATTAGTTTGAGTTGTTCTGTTCTGATCTGCTTCGTTCTGTTTATTTTGTTTTGCTTTGCTTTGTTTTATTCTCTTAAAAAAAAAAAAGAATCATGTTCTCTGAGTACCTACAGTGTTCCTTGGAAAGCCACAGCCTTGTGACAGGGATGGATGGTCCAGAGGGCTCTATAGAAGTGGTTCTGAGGGTGGGTGTCAGCAGAGGTGGAGAAGGTGACCGGCCCTAGAGAGAGCTGTGTGGGTGGTGAAGCAAAGGGGGAGGTGGCTCTGGGGCAGGCACTCCTTTTTTCCTGTGTGGGGGATCCCAGTAGGTAGGGCCAGGATCAGATTGGAGTTTTTGGAATGTTCCTCTGGCTTCAGTGGCAGGAGAGGCCCTGAGGGAGGTGCATGCAGGATGGATGTCAGGACTTGTACCCCATATAGGGTTGGGGGCAGTGAGGATACAGTAAGAAAGGTCTGAGAGGTGAGAGGCAGGTTTACCGCTAAGAAGCCTCACAAGCCAGGCTTTCATCCTGTCATGTACTGAGGATGGCTGTGTTTGGTGTATTCATATTTAATACTCCAAATATTTTCTCTTGAATCCTGTGAGTTCTTTGTAACTACAAGGGCTGATCAGAATATATGGTCATTTTTTAAATTTTTAAAAATTCATTGCAGTAAAAGACATATTGTCATTAATCTCCTTAAAATACCCCTCCTCACTAAATACATCCCTTGCCACTTTGTTAAGCATTCTGGAAGTCTTTTGTGCCTTTCCAAGGCATAATTAAAAACATGGTGAATTCTGTTGCTAAGTGCTATCCAATGGAAAGGCAGATGTGTGAAAACAGTATGCTGTGTCCTCATCCACCTATTCATGAGATTTGTCACTGTAACTTCAAGCTCTTCCTCCAAATCAAAATGACCATAAAAGGTAAACATTTTTAATTGATATAAGACATAGAACCAGCCATGATAAAGCAACCAAAGATATGAAAGAGAACTTCCAGAGTTGCTCAAGAAAGTGGCAAGGCAGCTGAGTGTGTTTAGATGAGGGAGTGTTCTTTGAGGGGATCGATGGCAATGTGTCTTTTACTGTGATATCTTAAAAATTTAAACACTATATTTCAATCATGCCTCATGCAGTTCTTATTTTCAACAAAGGATAAAATTTCTGATTTGCACTGGACAGTCGTAATTTGAAAACAAAAATCTTCATTGTGTGGTCGAAGTTAGTATTCTGATTCTTTAACTTAATTGAAATACCTAAAGTTTCTTGCAGAGCCCCCAGGAACGGATGGGCTCTTAATGTCCTCCCTCACTCAGCAAGGCCTCTATGCTGCCTGCAAGCCTCCTACCCCACTCTTGGGCCGCCTGCACCTAGGGTGGTGACTGTGGGAGGGTCTTTATGCGTTTCCCAGGCATGTTGCTCGCTAGGTTGCACATGCACATACTGGCTTTGTTTGTTTGTTGCCCATCAGAGCATCTTTTTTTATTGTTGTTTTTGTAAACAGGATATATTTATTGAGAGAAAGAAAGCTTCTGTCTGAGAGAGAGACAGAGGGGGTCCCAAGTGGGTTGCCAAAGACTCTGGCTTTTCTAGAGATTTTTATAGAGTAAAACCACAAGGTGAGGTGGGTCCAAAATGGGGAAAACCTGGGAAGTCACAAAGCAAATGGGCATGAGGTGGGACAGAACTATGGTCAACCAATAAGATTAATTGTTCAGGTAAAATTGACCAAATCAAGGACGAATAGGGAAGCGAGTCATGTAGCAAGTGAGCATTCTTAAGGATCAGTGACTCTTCCTATAGGGGATTGGGATGGCCAAGGTAATCCATACCTATTTAGAATGTTAATCCCTGATGTTTCTACTTAGGGTGTGGTTGTATTTGTTTTGCCTTTTGTCTTGAGATTTGTCTTACAGCCAGAGGTGTCTGTCTTCTTCAAGGTCACAAGACATCTGGTCCTCTGTGTTGGCTTTTTTGAGGGCCTGGCCCTATCTGGCTGCCTATAATATTTCTTTTCTTTTCTTTCTTTCTTTTTTTTTTTATGAGCAGGATATATTTATTGAAAGAAAGAGAGCTTCTGTCTGAGAGAGAGACAGAAGGAGTCCCGAGTGCGTTGCCCAATATTTCTAACTAACTCTGCTGCCTGTAACATTCCCCCCTCTGAAGAAGTATCCCGAACTGCTGTGAGGGAGAAATGGGCGATGACCAATCTGGCTTCTTCAGGCTGAAAGGGGTCGTAGTTTCTGATCGGCAGTCAGAGATATTCTACAGAGGGTCTATCTAAAGGTCCTTGATAGACACCAGATAGTTTCATCTTGGGTGGGCGTACAGGTCTAAGTCTGGAGGAGCCAAAGCCAGAGAAACAATTAAGTATGCATGACCCAAATAATAAAATCAACAGATTAATTATGAATATAGTTAAACAAGATTTCCACCAAGAAGAGCTAGTAATTGCTTCCCATAAGGAGGATAGGGTCCAGGGAATTTTAGAATCTGACATGTCATTAATTTGTCATCTAATATCTTGAACAGCTGTTGAGATATTAGCAGAACAATCAGGAATGTACACACAGCATTCAGTTGCACAAGTACCTCCTGTGCTGTTGGAAGGTCTAATATCATCCGAAGTTTGGAGGATTACCTGTCTCATTAATTTTATCTTTTTATTTAGGAGAGAGAGACCAGCTGCAGGGTTAGTAATCCTCTCTTAACTTTAGGTCTTAAAGGATATTGTCTTTGGTGAGGAAAAATAGTACACTCTCTGAGGTGTATCTGTACTGGAGCAGCTCATATTGCTTTACCTATTTTACCTTTAGTTGCCCATTCTTTAGGATTTATTTCTCTCTCCATGAGGGGGAGACAGCGTACTTGACCAGGTGCATATATATTATAGTATTTAAACATGATAAAATATCTCTTCCTAAGAGGAGAACTGAACTTTCAGACATAATCAAAGACGTGTAAAAAAATGTGTAAAAAGAAAGCCATTCCAGTTACAGTCCAAGGGTTGTGAAAAATAGCGAATCACCTCCTCTCCAGTGATTCCTTTCACTGAGGTATGGCAACTAGAAGGAAGGCCAGGATTGAAAAGAAGGACTGAGAAACTTGCGCCAGTATCCAGCAATAGGCTGATTTCTTTTCCCTGTATAGTCATGATTACCTGAGGCTTCTCTGTGGAGATGACAGTCTTGCCAGAGGGAGAGAGCAGAGAGTGCCCCAGGGCCCGCCAGTCCTGCTGGACCAACTGATAGGATGGGTCCGAACTCTGGGGCCTTGGCCTCAGAGAGCAGTCCGACCTCCAGTGGTCACCTTTGCAATCAGGGCATGGTCTAGGGGGCTTCCTATGGCAGTCACTCTTAAGGTGGCCTGGCTTGTGGCAACGATAGCAAGTAGGTGTCGTCGTGGAACTCTTCTTGGAGCCCCAGGAGTCAGACTTAGAGTCTGTTCCTCCTAATGCTGCAACAAAGGCAGCCACTTTCTCTCAGTCTGTTTTCTGTCTTTGGCTTCCTCCTCCTCATGGTTATAAAATACTGAAGAAGCAATTTTTAACATAGTATCAAGTGAACTATCTGGAGAAGAAGCCATCTTTTGTAACTTTTTTCTAATATCTGAAGCTGACTAGGTAATAAATTTACCTTTAAGAATAATTTGCCCCTCTGTTGAACCAGGATCTAGGGACGTGTGTTTTATCAATGCCTACCATAAACGATCTAAGAAGGCAGAGGGGTGTTCCTTTCCCTTATTGAATAACTGATAACTTAAAATAATTGAATGATTTAGTTCTTACTCTTCTTAGACCTTCAAGATCACACGTTTGGAAGTGTTTCCTAATCCAATCACCCACCTGGTTGTTAGACCAGTAGGGTCCTTGGGCAGGGACTGCCTGGGAACCAGTGGGAATCGGTAGTTCCCCTGGCTATCTTCTGGCTTTCTAAAATTAACAATATGATATTCATCTCCAAATGCAACAGGCAGCTTGTAATCCTGCCTGTCTCTCACTAGAAGACAATGTTTGATTTAAGAGTAACATTACATCTTTCCAATCTAACTCATAAGTCTGAGTAGGTTCTCTAAGGACCTCAGTGTACTTGTCAGGATCATCTGAAAATTTTCCAAGGTCTAATTTGATCTGTTTTAAGGCCCTGAGAGAAAAAGACACATGAATTCTGGAAGTCCCAGATTGTCCATGTACTTCCTGTAAAGGATATTGTCCTTTAGGAGCTTGCATAAACTCAGCTAAGGATGGGTATATCCTTGTAGAGGCCTGAATTACAGTTGATCTAGAAGCCTCATCCTTAAGATTGGAAGGGCAAGTAGAGGAAACCTTAGGTTCAGTAATGGTGGGTGTAGTTTTGGTTAAGGCTGTCTTGTCCTCAGGTTCCGAAAGTTTGTAGGGAACAATTTCAGGCTCCAGGGTAGTAAATGCCTTAAGGCCTGAGGTGCTGAGTCTTTCTGTGGCTCACACTTACATTTAGAATATAAATAAGGAGTATTTCTCAATGTAAAGAAAATCTGAGCATAAGACAATTCTGACCGTTTTTCCTCTTTTTTACAGTATGCCTCTAGTCATAAAAGAACATCATAATTAATACTTTCCTCTGTATTCCATTTTGGCTCATCAGAGCATCTTGCTCATAGCCGTTTCACACCGGAACAGGAGGAGGATGCCTTCTCCCAGACTCTTGTGGTTGGCTGACTTTGTCCTCTGGGTACAGGGAGATAGGCTGCCATTGCTCGTTTCCTGAGAAGTTACTTATGAACATAACCAGAGAGGATGGGAAGTGTGGGTCTGAGTGGCCATGGTTGCCCTGTTTCTAGGCACCTGCCCGGTATGCCATCATACCATCTGTTGGTCTTTGTAGTCTAGTGGTGGCTACAGGAGAAACCTGGGGAACTTGAAGAAAGGTATTCCCTGAGTTTCTCCAGGATGAGGAAGGTAATGGACCACCACCTGTTTTCCTTGCTGCAGGAGGTGTATTCTTTGAGGTGACACTCATGATGAGGTAGTACCTGCCCACTCCCACACCTGTGTGCACCATTGGTCACCTTCATGCTGTCCAGAGGCTGCCAACAGGCTCTACCTCATGATGTAGGTGTTGTTCTGCATCCTCTGTTCTGTTCCATTGATCCTCATGTCTGTTTTTGTCACAGTAACTTTATCATGCTGTATTTATTTATTTATTTATTTATTTTGAAGAGAATATAACCAAACAAAATAAAACAATACAGTCAGTCACAACAAAACAATGAACATGGTACGTGACTTCTAAACAGGGTAAAAGGCAATCAATAATGGTTACCATAATGCCTCTTGTTATCTTCAATATAACTGCCCATACCATCAGGGATAAATAAAATCAAATGAATTAGAACAGAATAAAACCAGTAAAACAACCAAAACAAAACAAACAAAGCAAAACAATGAAAGCAATACAGAACTTCAAGATACTAGTAAAACAACAGTGCTACCATAATGCTTCTTGTTATCTTCAGAATAGTTGCCTACACCCTCAGACATAATACAATCAAACAACACAGAATAGAGTAAAATCAATCAAAACAATGAAAGCAACACAGGGTTTCAAAACTAGATAATTGGCCATCCTCAATGGCTGCAATTATATATTTTCTTGTCCATGTCATCAAGTATAATAAAATCAAACAAAACAGAATAAAACCAAACTAATCAGAACGATGAAGACAATATGAGTTTCAAATCATGAAAATAGATTAACAATGACCACTTCCTTCCCTTTTTAGATAATTCCTCCCCTTTGACTTTCCTAATATGTTTTGTGCATTTTGGATCCCACTAACTCCTTTAGTTTGTTACACTAGGGAGACAACATGAAATCTACCCATGTGACTCTGAACCATTTCATCCATGAGCATGATCTCAAGTTGCCTCTATCCACCTACAAGAGCCTTGAGGTTATCTTCCTTTATATCTAAGTAGGTTTCCACCACATAAATTGCCATGTCTTTCTTACCCATTCTGCAGTTGATGGGCAAGCTACCCCTCCTTTTTTTCTGGCTCCCTGTCACATAGGGCATTGTTCTCTCTCCTTTGACTTTCAGTCTATGAATTATCTTTCTATTTAAATGTATTTCTTGTAAAGAGCATATTGATGGATCCTGTCTTCTGATCCACTCTGCTTGTGTTTCTTTCTATTGGTGCACTGAGGCCCTCTTGCACTACATTGTCTCTGCCATGCTATTTTCTTGCCATTGGCTCTCTATTTTTCCTCTCCATTCAATCGACTGGTCCCACTTGATTGTCCCCCTCTGCCATTGTTCCTGAGACCATGGTCTTTTTTTATCTCTCTCTAGAATGTCCTTTAGTATTCTTTGTAGGGTTGGTTTGGTGGTCATGAATTCCTTGAGTTGTTCATGGAAGTATCTTGTTTCTCCATTAATTTTGAAAGAAAGTTTTGCAGGGTACATCAGTCTGGGTTGGAAGTTGTTTTCTTTCAGGACTTGCATTACTTCACTCCAGCCTCTTCTTGACTTGATGGTTTGTGTTGAGAAGTCTGCTGTGATTCTGATGGATTTTCCTTTATAGGTGATCTATTTCTTTTATCTAACAGCTTTTAGTATTCTGTTGTTGAGTTGAATTTCTGGGATCTTGATTATTATATGTCTGGGTGTAGATTTCTTTTGATTATGGCTAGCTGGATTTCTATATGCCTCACTTATTTGGATGTCACTTTCTTTTCCCATGCTTGGGAAGTTCTCAGAAATTATTTCTGTAAATAGGGTCCTAATGTCATTTGTCTTGACCCCTGCTTTTTCACTCACATTTTTAATTATTAAGTTACATTTCTTTGAATTGTCTTACAGCCATTGAATTGTTACTTCCTGATTCCTTGTTTTTTTAAGAGATCTTTCCTTTCGCAATCACAAGCTGCAAACCTGTCTTCAAGGTTTGAAAGTCTGTCTTCAGTTCCTTTCAAGTGGTTTTGCCAGTTTTCAATGGAGTTTTTAATTTCTTGGATATCTCTTTGAATTCATGCATTCTAAATCTCTCTTATATTATTCATTCATGGTTTCCCTCATTTTCCTATGTTCCTCTATTTTTTTATCTGTGTCTTCTTTAGAGATGCTTAGTAATACTTTTATTATGATTTTCATTTCTTCTTTACCTGGGGTAGAATTTCTTTTCTAATTTCTCTTATAACTTCATGAAGTTGTTTCTTTACTTCAGCTGACATCACTTCAGACATTTCAGGTGTGTGACTCTTGACCTCCTCTGTGTTTACCTCTCCTGGACTTGTGTTGCTTGGGTTAGATGCCAGAGATTGCCCTCTCCATCTTCATCTTGGCATATTCCTGATTTCTTCCACACACATGGGTAGTGTGATCGCAATCACCTCTGGCACTGGCCACAACTTCTCTGAAGCGAGACTGTTCGGCTTTTCTGGCCAGTGCTGGCTACAGGCATCTGATGGTGGGCACGTGTGCCTCTGCACTGAGCTGGGTACCAGCCCACAAGGGCCCCCAGAGTTTGCACAGGAGCGGGGCTGGCCAAGACCTGTGTATCTAAACTGGTTAGGAACCTAAGCGATGTTTTCTGGAATGCACATGGGAGCGGAACTTGGTCCAAACAACTTCTGCACATCCACCCATAACCTGGAGCCACCGGAAGATTGTTTGGTTTTTCTAGCCAGTGCTGGCTATGGATATCTGATGGTGGGCTGCCATGCCTCTGCACTGAGCTGGGTACTGAAGTTTGCATGGGAGCAGAAGTGGCCAGGGCCAGTGGATCTAAGCTGGTTAGGAACTTAAGTGATGTTGTCTGGAATGCGCATGGGAGCAGAACTCAGTCCAAGCAACTTCCACAGGTCCGCCCACAACCTGGAGCTTCTAGAAGAAGCCAGCAGCAGTCCTCTCCCTGGGCTTATCCTGCCAGACTCCAAAGTGGTTCCCGGCCAATTGCTCTGTCCCGTGGGGGGGATGGAGTCCCCTGCACTAACCACTAGCCAGCGCAGATCTCTGCATCCACCACTCTCTTCCACCACTGCACCTTTCCTCTGAGACCTCTGGGGTTGAACGTGACTGTGACCGCGACCACAACCGTACTTCCACAGGCTCAACAGCTCTTCTGGCAGGGTGAATCTGGCTCCAGGCTAAGGTGCTGCCAGCCACCACCTTCTCTCCATTTAAATTCTTTTTATTCTCTCTGTGGGCTTCAGTTCATATTTTATATTCTCCCTGGGTCCAGGGGACCCACTTCCTTCCTTCTTGACCCCCCCATGATGTTGTATTTCAGCATCTGAACTGTTTCTCTCAGAGAGA
>RJWT010042391.1:0-12149 GCA_004365215.1 Cuniculus paca
CTCCATATCCTTCCAGAACTCATTATCTTTAGCGTTTTTGTTAATAGCCATCTTATTTAGTGAGATTATGTCATTGTGGTATTGTTTGCATTTATTCTCCTCTTACTGATGCAAATGTATGTTCATTTGAGGAGTCCTGCTTGAATGACAGTAACCTTTTCTGCCTTGATTAATTTGTATGTGTCTGTACTTCATCTGTTTATTTAAGATTTTGTCTCGATGACTAGAAATGAATTTTAGTCTTGTGAAATTTACTCTTTTGATTTTTACTCAACCTCAAATTTAAGTCACTTACCCTTAACATTACTTGATATTTTAATATAATTCTATATTTTAATATAATTTTAGATATTTACTGAATTTTCAAAAATAGCTCATTGTGGTTATCTGTAATTTTTCAACGATTAGTGACTTTGAGCATTTTTTCATATAATTGTTGGACATTCATATATCTTCTTTTGAGAAGTATCTATTCAGGTTGCTCATTCCTGTTTTAATTATTTTTTACTATTGAGTTGTTTGAATTCATTATGTATTTTGAAAATCCCTTTTTAGTTGAATAGTTTGCACATATTTTCTCTCATTCTGTAGGTTTTCTCTTCACTCTATTAACTGTTTCCTTCACTGTACAGTTTTAATTCAGTATAACTCTACTTATTAATTCTTGTTGGTGCTTTAGGGATCATAAAAAAATCTCTCCTGGCCAATACTTTGAAGAACATCTCATTTTATTTCTGTTTAGATTCCTACTGTTTGGTCTGACATTTAAATTTTTGAATGATTTGAGTGGATTTTCATTGATTACCTCTGTGGTACATTATAGGATTCCAGTCTCTCTCTCTCTCTCTCTCTCTCTCTCTCTCTCTCTCTTCATATGTTTATCCAGTTTTCCTACCATGAGTTTTTGAGAGGACTTTTCTTTCTCCAATTTATGTTCTTTCTGCCTTTGGTGAAAATCATTTGGCTGTAATATGTGGGCTTCTTTCTGGGTTCTCTATTCTGTTTCACTTATCTTCCTGTCTGTTTTTATGCCAGTAACATGTGATTTTTTCCCCCCAGTATTTTTTTGTAGTATGTTTTGAGGTCAGATATGGCAATGCCTCCTGATTTGTAGTTTTTTTCATGATTGTTTTAGCCATTTTATTTTGTGTGTGTGTGTGTGTGTGTATGATTCCATACAAATTTGAGGATTGTTTTTCTAATTCTGTGAAGAATGTATTTAGTATTTTGATAAAAATTTCATTGACTCTGTTGATCGCTTGGGTAGTAAAGACATTTTAACAATAATAATTCTTCCAATCCATGTAATTCTTGTCTTTCCACTTTTTGTTTGTGTCCTCTTTGGTATATTTCATCAGTGTTTTACAGTTTTCATTGTAAAGCCCTTTTACTCATAGTTTAAATTCACTTCCTGGGTTTTTGGTAGCTACTCTGAATGGTTTTGGTCTTTTGCTTTTGTCTTAGAAATTTTGTTTGGATTTGTATATGTAGTTTTTGTATCCTGCAAACTTACCAAATTCATTTAGTAATTCTGAAAATTCTTCGGTGGAGTCTTTCTTGTCTTATTGCTATGGCTGAGGCATCCAATAATATATAAATAATGTAGTAAAAGTGGGCATGCTTGTCTTGTGACTTATTTTAGAGATAATGGTTTCTGCTTTTCTACCTTCAGTATGATGTAGGTTGCAAATTTGTCATAAAAAGTTCTTATTGTATTGCATTATGTCCCTTCTATATCTAACTTTCTGAAAGTGCTATCCATAGAGATTTTGGATTTTACTAAGTTCTTTTTTTGTCTACTGAGATGACCGTATGTTTTTGTTCTTTTTGCATATGTGATATACTTGTATCGCATCTTTTCCTTTTTCATTAGAACCTGTTTGCAGTACATAATAAATCACTTCATTATGTAGAATTTGTGCATATACAGATCACATCTTGATCATTTTTAATTTCTCTTCCCATTTCCACAAATATTTCTCTATGTCGAACTATTCTTTATTCTTGTAAAAAAAACTCTCTAGATCATGATATATACATTTTTAGTTTTAGCTGTTTAATTTGCTATTATTTTATTGAGAATTTTGCATCTATGTTCCTCATATGGTAATTCTAGTCTCATAGAATAAGTTTAGAAGAATTTTCTTTTTTTTAATACTTTTGAATAATTGTAGAAGAATTATGGAATTCAGTAATGAAGGCATTGGTCCTAGTCTTTTCTTTGTTTGGAAATTTTTATTACTTATTCAATTTTGTTACTGGTTATTGATCTGCTCAGATTTTTTCTCTTGGTTCAATTTTTAATTTTTCTGTAAATTGTATTTACTTGTTTATTTGTATGATGTTGTGATATATATAATGATTACATTCACACTAGGGAATTGGTACATATACATACCTAATTTTGATCATTTTTACTTCCTTTGCTGCCCACTCTCCCCTCTTCCCTTTCACCAGATTCCCTTCCCATCTCTTCCTCCCTGTTCCTACCCTCTGTTTTTCTTTTTTTGTTTTGCTTTGCTCTTTAAATTACTTCTTGCGTCTTCAAATTTATCCATTTCTTTAGGTTTTCTAATTTAGTGACATGTAATTGTTCATAATAGTCTTTAATGATCCTTTGCATTTCTGTGTTATTAGTTGTAAAGTCTCTCACTTTGATTATTGAAAACCAGCATAGTAAAACTCAGTGTTTTCTGTAATAATGAAAGAGGAAATTTTTAGGGCAAACACATAGTTTTTAAGGAAGAGTACTCAGTAGCTAGAAGGTGGTAAAAACAGAATAAAATAAAATAGAGAGATTTACATAAACCTATTGGTGAAAACAATAGAATTTATGTATCAAGGAAATCTAGTTTGAGGGATTTATCAAACTTTCCAAGCCAAATTACAGAGCAAGCTTTGTGATACCCCAAAGCGTTTCATGGAACCATGGCCATATAAATAAGAAATATTTATGAACACCTGTCACATGTAGACTCTTGCTGGGCACCAGTGATGAATAAGGAAACCAAAGCCCCTATCTAGTGTACAAGTTATACAGTAATTAGGGTGGTATAAAGAGAAATAATGTATTAAAATACGTACGAGCGACTCCTAATCTGTACCTGCATTTTCAGGTATTTTCTTTGAACTCACATTTTCATGGACTGTGATAATTCTTTACCTAGGTTGAGCAGTAAGTTAAAGAAGGTAGAGATGATGACTGTGTCCGACCAATTTTGAGATGGAAGGCCTCTACTTCCTGATATTCATGCTTTTGTGTAACCCGTAAGTTCAGGAAGAGCCCGTTACTTGACTCTAGACAATTGAAACTCTCAAAGATGATTGGAGATGTTTTCTGTGATTCAATTATAGAAGAGTCTGAAGCTCCATCTTGCTGATCCTGAAGCAAAAAGTCTTCCTAAACCAGATCCAGTTCTCAGTCACAGACACCGTAAAATAAGAATGCGTGTCGTCTTTGTCACTCAAAAATAGCTAATATAATGAAGATATCAAAACCTTTCACAAAGCACACAATAAAAACACACAAAACATCTCCACAAAACACTTTCACAATGATCAATCTTTTATTCTTCCTCACGTGGGAAAATATTCACAGTACTGTAAATGAGAGACAACTGTGATCAAAATAACCAGGAGGTTAGCAAGAGATATAGATGTGTTTGAGAGTTTTGAAAAGGTAGAATTGATAAGATGATTAATTTGATGCAAAAGTTGAGGAACTGACAGATCTAAGATAAAACTCAGGTCTGTTTTAAGTCACTGAGCAGATCATGTGCCACTCAACCAACCATAGAGATACAGCGGAGGTAGGGAAGGGAAAACAGCAAATTTAACTTTGAAAATGATGAGTCCGGCTTACCTGTTGAATCACTGGAGTAAAGATATCTAATAACTGAATATTCCCATCAATTTGGACACCAAAAAAAGAAAAAGAAAAAAAAAAGCAAGAATAGTTACAGGTCAGGGAGCTTCCTGTATTTCAAAGTCATGCAAGTAGACAAGATTTTGCCAGGAAGAAATTAAGCTGAGGAACACAGAGATTCCATGAGGGAGTGCTGAACAGCCTCAATGATTAGGGTGGAAAAAAAAAGGAGGAACCTTCAAAATAGACTGAAACAAACAAGTAAAGTATGGCTTCATGGAGTCCCTCCATTAAAAAAGCGTTTCCAGAAGGCAGAAATGATAAACAGTGTCAAATAAGATGTTGAAAAAGTTGTCTTTAGTGAGTGAGTGGTCTTCTTTTAGAGAAGTGTATTTTTTTCAAATTTTTATTTTTCATTAGTACATGTATATACTCCATTATACTCTACAGGAGTTTCTACCTCTGTGAACTGGCTGGACTGGTGTTCTGGGTGGCATGGACCTGAAAGGAGAAAACTACAATGGATAAGTGCAGAAAAGTTTGGCTCTAAAATGGAAAGAGGTGCTGGTAGTTAAAGGATCACAATCAAAGATGATTTCTTTTTCAATGTATTGAAATTTTAGGAGAGAGGAGAGAACCATAAGAGAGGAAATGTCTGGAAGAAGCAGTAGCAAATGCAATCCAGAGAAGAGCAGAGAGTTTTACTTTGGCCTAATCCTGGACTTATCACAGTTAACAATGTGTGGTAAAACAGATCAATTACTTGCTTTACACATCACGTAGCCAATTTTAGATTCATATTTTTTACACTGAACTTCCTCAACTCCTCTTGAAGCAGGTAAGACATTCATAGTCATTTCTATGAATACAGATGTGGAAACCAATACTTCCAAATGTTAGGTAATAAGGCATGGCTAGTAAATGGAGCTTGAATTAAGATATTGTCTCCCACAGTTTAGTGATTTTTTTTTTTCACTACATCAGGAAACTGACACAGTATAGCATTTCCTCTGCAGACTTTCTGAGCACTGGTGAAAGGACTGTAATAAATTGGTGAATCTGATACTTGAAAGGAGAACATAAGGTAATTAAAACTACAGGAAATCTCAAGAGTATAGAGGCCTTCTGTGTTAACTAGAAGTATCTCTTTTTTGTATGCTTTAGGGCCTTTACACTTAAATATGCGCATGTATAAGAATTCACACATCATAAAACCATGTCACAATTTAGTTTTTCTCTTATTATCCAATAAGAATGTGTATGTTTTTTTTTTATTCAGCTTTTTGGCAAATGAATTGGTTCTTCCATTTCTATTGGTGACTTAAATAAACCTTAATAAAATTTTTATCTTAAAGGCAGTGGTTTTGTGTTATGCAGTAGTGCATTTTTATTATTAACCTAATATTAAGGTGTTATTTTTTAGTCCTATACAGATAAGATCACATATAGGGAAAGATTGCTGAGAAAAACTCAGTGGTTTATGTCCTAGTAAATGAACACTGAGCAGAGCTGCTCTTAAATTGAAGAGTGAATCTCCAGAATGCTGTGTATAGTAACCCCCATGCACATTCTTCCAGTGTGTGAACATTATGCAAAAACCTTATTTCCAGGTGTGCATCAGCCACTCTCTTTAGGCTTATAATTCAACATGTTACTGGTACAAATAGATTTTGTTTTAGTTTTCATTTTTTTCTTGACTGATTTTAGTGAAGTGTATGAACAGAAGCAATCAAACATCAATGTTATAAAACTGATACATTGTAAGAATAGTCAGAGATTCCATATTTTATAATTACATTTTTAAACTAATTTTAAGTTCTGCACTTGTGATAGAAATAGTTTTACTTTCAGGTTAAAGGGGATATTCTTACTTCTGAAAAACCTCTTCAGAATAATCTTGAAATATAAAAGTTTGAGTGGCAGATTGGTCCTTTCAGTTGGTCAGTTTCTTTTGAGTACTCCATTGAACTGATAATATAGCATAATTACTGCTATTTGGAGTTACCATTTAGAGATCCTAAAGTGCATGTCATATTTTCTATAAAGAGAATTATTTAATACATACACTTATTCTTTCTTTAGATTCAAACATCGTAAGAACTGTCAGAAATTTTCACTTTTACAATTTGACAATGGTTATGCATAAGATTGACTTTCAGTGGAAACTTCAGAAAGAAATTTAAAAACCTTGGACAAATGACACAATCTGTATCACACAGGATATATTAAAAATGATTTCAAAGGGATTATTATGTTGTTTCAAGGGATCTTGATGTCCATATCTCTTTGAAGCAGAAATATATCTAAAAATTCATTAGTTCACTACATAGTCAATTCTTGAACTATAGAACTTTCCAGTTTATGTATACACAGAAAGAAAGGATTTTTTAAATAATTCTCTGCCTCCATTACAAAATCGCTGGACTAAAAAATGTGTTCTATTCACAATTTTTGCTTCCCCAAAACTGGAGGTCTGTTTCTTCAACTCTATCTTGGAGAATTGAATAATCTTGCAAAAATTGCCAAAGAATTATTGAGCTTAGAAAAGATAGTTCTGTTCAAGTAGGTATTATTGAATGTTAAAGTTCAAGTCATTCAACTCAACCAAATACACAGAAACCAAAGCGCCTCTCTCTCTCTCTCTCTGATTCATCCATCCATCTATCCACTCATTTTCTCTTTACTTTTTTTCCTAGTGACTTGCTAGGAATTGGCTTCCTATACTAGTGCCCCAGCTCACTTCTACTCACTCTTCCACTATTGCAGGGCTCCAGAATTCCCCGAGCTCACAGACCTTCCTAGGTTCTTCAGTGTACTTCAGTAGCATCAGGGTCATGCGTTTGTTGTAGAACTTGTTCTATCGTAGCTATCTGTGATTGTGTCTCCACAACATCTGTGCAAAAGCAGAGGAAACACTTTTTGTGGAAATTTAAAGAGAATTCTCTTTTATACTAAGAATTCATTCATTCAGAGATTCTACCATCCAAGGTTCTGCATTCTTTTCTGCATGAAACATTAATTATAGTCTATTCTTGAAGTTTGTCATCATGCGTACAGCATGATTCTTAGAGATCTGTGCAGTTCATATTTGATTTGATTTGATTTGATTTGATAGAATAGGCCTTTGCTAGTTTTCCATTTCTGTCTGAAACTAATAACATATCAGTGTTAGAAGCAAAGCCAGTTAAGCACTGGTGGAAGACCTGAGGCAAAGTTATTATATTTGTCACTCACATCCACAGCCAATGTGTTGGCAGGTCTGGAGCTGACTTGCCTCACGGTCTCTACATGTATATATCTAGTTAAAAATAACATGTGACCAGAAACTCTACCTTGTACAAATGTTTTCAAATGGGAGTGTTTAATTAGGACTGAAATCGAAGTGTAGGAAAATCTTAGTACACATCACTTTTTTCGTAGTGTTCCCCTTTTTTAGCCCACAGTGTTGGTTTCTACAGATCTAGGCTAACTCTTAATTGCATCCCACCTTCCCTGAAGTTTGAAAAATAAAATAGTGCTTTACTACTGATAGATCCTGTAATCCCAGCACTCAGAGGCTGAGGCAGGAGGATCATTGCAAGTTTGAGACCAGCCTGATCTACAAAGTGAGCCCAAGGCCAGCCTGAACTGCGTAATGAGACCCTGTCTCAAAAAGAACAACAACAACAAAAAAAGCTACTGATAGATGTACACCTTCACTGGCTATAGAGTTCTAAAATTCCTTATTTAATCCATTACTACGTGGATACTTACATGTATGTATACACACATATACACATATGAAACTCAGGATTTTCTATTGACAACACTTCCTTTCTGATTATTGCCAGGGTAAGAGAGAACTTTTAGGTTAGAAAATAGGAGTGAGTCCCCATTTCAAGATACCACAAAAATGGGAAAAAATTATTTTCCTCTAAATGCTGTTTTCATCAATTCTGATTTTACATTAGAATCATCTGAGAAAAATAATCTAAAATGTTGTAGCATGAGTTTTACCTCAATCAATTAAAGCAAACTCTGAAGATAAGATCCAAACACTGGTACCTTTTTAATGTCACAATTCCTGTTTGATTAATTCTCATCATCTTCTTTAATATTGTTTTCAGCTTTATTATAGTATAGTTGATAAATAACATTGTATATATTTATGGTGAACAACATGAGATTTTGATGTGTGCACACATTGTTAAATGATAAAATCAAGGTAATTAACGTTTATCATTGCACATGTTTTTCTGCTATGAGAGCATTTAAAACCTACCTTCTTTTTTAAATTTATTTTAAAGAGAAGAGAACAAAACAAAACAAAAAACAAAACAAAGCAAAACAAAACAGAATAGAATCAAACATAATATAGCATTTCAGAACAGAACACTGAAAGCTATACAAGTTTTCAAAACATAACAACAGGAGATTAACAATGGTTGCCCTAGTGTCTCTTGCGTTCTTCAAAATGGTTGTTCATACATTTACAGACAATAAAACTCAAACAAAACAAAGTAATATAAAACCAGATAAAACAAAAGAGCATTACAGGCCTTCAAGTCAGACAACAAGAAACCAGCAATGGCTACCATAATGTCCCATTTTTCAAAAGAGCTGTTCCTATCTTCTCACATATTGCATCAAATAGTAGGAAAGGGACTTAAACCAATCAAATCAAAGAATAAAAGCACCATTGGACTTCAGAACCTTTTCTCAATATTTATCAGGAATTTTGTATCTTATTGAGTCTTTCAGTTTCTTACACTAGGGAGATGATGCGGTGTTTACACATGTGTGTTTGTAAAAGCTACTTTCTTAGCAATTTTTAAGTATATAATACTTTATGATGCACTTCATCACCATGTTGTACAACAGATATTCAGAAGTTCGTCCTGCCCAATTGCAGCTTTGGAACTTTGACTAATATATTCCCATATTTTCTACTCATTTCATTCCTTAATCCAGTTCTTGTCTACTAGTAGGTTTCGGTTATCTTTTTTTTTTTCTTTTTAATTTTGGTGCTGGGAATTGAACTTACGACCTTGCACTTGCCAGGTAAGTGCTTGGCCACTGAGCTATATCCGCGGTCTGGGTTCTGTTATCTGAATAACCTTCAAGTTGGTGAAATATGGTATAATTGCCTTATCCATAGACTTGCAAATTATGCACACCTCAAAGATGCAGGTATATTTTGAAGCACTTGTGTTAGTGATTATTTTGGTGGGGAAAGCATGGTTGCAAGCAAGTGCTCCTTATAATGATAGTTCAAATATTTTGAGTGTCATATTAATTTGCACATCTCTCAAGGTACTTACTCATTTTCATGCATACATCCATCCTAATAATCCATCAAGGGAAAAAATATGAAGGTGAGAAGGCTGTGTTAACTTTAGAAAAAGATACATCATTTTGACTCTCATATTTGTCACTCATATCCATGACCATTGTGTTGGCAAGTTTGGATCTGAACTCTCCTCACTGTCTGTAGTACAAGATTACATCATCAACTGCCTGGACTCCGGCGATAATCTGCCTTCTTGCAGTATTCTTTCTTTACATTTTGTCCTTTGGGAAACTTATCTATACATAGATAAGAAATCCTTTTAAAGAATGAAATACTTTCCTTTGCTGTGCAGAAACTTTTATTTTCTGATGTAGCCTTTTATTTCATGTTTTTAAAAAAAATTATTAGTACATGTTTGCAGTAGATAATGTTTACAGTCTTTATGTAGACACAACCTAATTCCTTTTTTTTTATCCCCTTTCCCTCTCCTCCCCCTCCTCTTGCTCCATCTCTTGATCGTGGTGCACTGAATCAACCACTTAAAAGCTTCCTTTCTATTGTAATTAGAATAAATTCCAAGCTGCATATCATGCTCCCCTCTGTGTTATGCTGCACTTAAGTTACACAACTGTCCTCGCACTAAGTTAAGCTCATTCTATCAATAAGAGAGGATACCACAATGATGATTTTACTATGTAGAAGAATACATATGGTAAAGTCATAATTTAAGGGGTAGAGACTTTAAAAATGGAGCATGTAGTAAGTCCGACTCCCACTGTAAGCAACATTAGTTTAACATTTCACACATCTCTTATCTGATCTGTTAGACTCACTTCTCCTTAATTGAACAGAAATATAAAATTTATTGGATTCAGGAATTCATATTTTATAGACATATACCTGCTGAATATTACTGGTATTATGATAATCTTCCAATATTTTCAGGGAGATAAAACTCTAGCCTCTGGGTTGAGAAGGACCACAGGCAAATCAGGTTCTTGACCTCTCTGAAGATTTATTTCCTTGATGTACAAAATCCTAATTTGTAGAATTTTTGCAAAATTTAGATGGAACAATGTGACCCATAGGTGGCTTATTAATCCTAGCTCTGTCTTTCACTTTTTAACAACTCATGAAGCTGTGTACTGTAGAATGTAGGTAAAATTTCTGAATTAGACAACAATAGATGACTTTGAACTGTGGTTCTTCCAACTTGTTTATTTTGTGATCTTGCACAAAGGACTTGATATCATCTCACCTCACTTCCTTCATTTATTAATTGGTATATTGATATAATATATTGATCCTATAACATATTGTATCTCAGAGGACTCTACTAGGGATTACATCAGATAATTCATGGCTGGCACATAGTATTGTGCAATATACCTAATTATTTATGATTAATAACCACATGAAGCTAAAAGCAAATGCTCTTTGTCATTAATATATTTAAACATAGGTTATTATCAATCCGCGGTACAAGAAAAGTCAGTATATAGCAGGTAAATCACCTGATGGGTGGTGCATTCTTAAATAAAAGGACTCAAATAATCATACATGTGGACTTCAAGTGTTATTTTGAAAGATTAAATTATGTTTTTATATCTCACTATTCACTTTTATGTCTCTCAAAATAGTCATGAGGTCAAAAGTATGCAATGCTGGAAGCAGGGTACCTGATCTTGTAGCAACTGAGATAGATAAGATCATGAAACTGCCTTGTTAGAAGAGAATGCCTTTAGGGATAATGGAGAATTATACCTAGAATCTTGCTATTTGACCCAGGAAGATCACAGAGGTACAGATTGGAAAGCAGAGAGACTATTGCCCATGAGAGGAATTTCTAGAGGACTATTTCCTTTCAAATCATATCATATAAATTGGCTGATTATTTTTTCCTAACTCAAATTTAGATTCCTCGTACAGGAGAGCAATTTTAGTGAGATAGTTATGTGTAAAACCCCTTTGAATAAAATTTTTTTCTGTATGCTTATAAGCATTTCTGGCTTATTTATAATAGTGAATGGTTTCAGCATTCTGGAACTGAGATTTCTATTCCCTAAATATGCATGAATAAATATCTGGTCCACCTCAATAAGAAATGAAATTTGATGATTTGATTTCCCTCAGCCAGCCTGATAAACAGGAAAACTGTCAATGGAAGAACTCTGAAAAAGGAAACAGTGAGAACTTCTGAATATAATTTTCTAGTAGGGCAGGTTTCATGTCAAAATTTAGCATGACAGGATCTGACTGCTTGCTCAACAAGGGAAAGAACTCTTTTTGCTCACTTTGAAGACCAAAATATGCTCTCAGTTTACCTTTCATGCTCACATTACCTCATATTCTTTGCAGTACTTCTAAATATCTGCCAAATTTAGTGCAATATTTGCACTGCACCCTTTATTTCCTTGAATCTTTGGCTTGCAACACACTGTCACTTCCACTCTCCCTTATCCACACATTCAAATACCACCCATCATTTAATCACATTTTGTCTCATATGCAACCTGTCCTTTGAAACCTTTATAATATTGTCATCAAGAAGTTATGGCATTTTTTTTAAAAGAATACAACCAAACAAAACAAAACAGAGTAAAGTCAAACAAACAAAGCAATGAACATGGTACATCAAACTGCACGGGAAACCCTTCCCAGAATCAACAACTGGGATCTTGTTTTGTTAAAAAGCTTTTGCATGTCAAAAGAAATCTCCAACAGAGTGAAAAGAAAACCCACAAATTGGGAAAAAATTTTGTCAACTGCCCTTCAGACAAAGGTCTTCTATCTAGAACATATAAAGAATTAAAAAAATGAGGCCCTCGAAATTCAAAGACCCAATCCAGAAATGGGCATCTGAGATGAAAACACACTTCTCAGCTGAGCAAATATGAATGGCAAATAAATACATGAAAAAATGTTCAGGATCATTGGTCATTAGAGAAATGCAAATTAAAACAACTCTGAGATTTCATCTCACTCCAGAAAGAATGGCCAGGATCAAGAAAACCA
>RJWT010042392.1:0-12146 GCA_004365215.1 Cuniculus paca
AGTAGGAAGACCCTGGTTTCAATCCCCAGTACCACAAAAAGGAGCGAAAGGAAGAAAGAGCCTGTCTTAAAATTAAATTCACTGAATTTTTGTAACTAGAAACAGGTATCTCCAGGCTAGTGAACTAAATTATCCTTCCAAGAGTTGCTCAGGTGTTATTGTCACATAGCTTTTCCAGGTGGAAGTATTTCTGTAGAATTTTGATCTAATTCAGGATATAGCCCTCAAACTATGTCTCTTGAATACGTGAATAAGCACTAAAGGAATAGTGTGATAGAGATGTCTTAAAACATTTACTGGACTTCATAATTTTAGTTTTCTATATGTGTAATTTGTATTCAGCTTTTTGAAATGTTGTATCTCTGGGGCAGTTAAGGTTTGTTTTTTTTTTTTTTTTGATACCAGGAATCGAATTCAGGACCTCATGCTTGTCAGGCAGGCACTGTGCCACTGAGCTATATCCCTGGCCCAGTTAAAGTTTCTTTGTAGGGAGCCGTGTAAATGCCAGATACTGATTCTCATCTGAAAGAATTAATGGATGTAGGTTGTGTACTGTTATTCAGATTTTTATTGGTTTAGAGTAGAAATTCTGGATTGATAGAATTGGTAGCAGTACATTCTAAACAGCAAATTATTTTAATGTAACAAAGATAGTTTGTTAGGAAGTTTGGATCCAGCAAGTATAAAACACTTTCCTTGTTAATTTGTTTGTAAAAAGACCTATATTTTCTATGGGTGAAGGGAAATGAACAAATGAAAATGCATGTAAGCTCCTAAATAACTGTATTGATGAACACTAACTTCTTCTGACTTCCTTAATATAGTAGTTTATAGTAGGATGGCTTCCTTCTGAGCAGATGCCTTAGGGCATTGGTGGTGAACCTAGAACCTATGGCAGGCATGCTGCAGTGGGATGTTTTTATCATTGAAAGCTCTAAAAGATTTTCCATCACTGCTTTTGGGAAGTCTAAAGTGTTAGAAGTAAATAGCTATACATGAAAAAAACCAGAGAACATTTTCTTTTGTATTGGATGGAAAAATCATGGGTTTATTTGTTGATCTTTTTAACAAAAACTCCTGGAATAATAATAATACGTCATTCAATATGTGAAGCATTAATTTAATTTGTGTGCATATATTCACATTAATGGTGTGATCATAGACTTGCAGAGCTTCACAAGAAATCATTGCGTATTTACATGTACATAAATTTTAAGAGCTTGGCACCATCTAATTCGTTGGTCTGATACTTGAATATAAATCTCCATTCCTTTTGTGCCCTCTTAGTCTTGTAGAAGCAAGCTAGAAATTATCTCATGAGATTTGTGCTCATTTAACAAAGCAAGTGCTTTTAAGGTTGAATATGTTAAATCTTTTGAATACCAGTATGACTTTAATAAACATGTCCATTGTCTCTTGTCATTCCTTAGACTGATTTCTTTAATGTAGCCTGGTGGGTGGGTAACAGTAGAAAGAGCTATGTTTTCAAATAGGTTAGCATTTATAAAAGCTGTTTTTGAAGACCTGAGTGGTGATGTTAAGTACCCTGTTTTGCTTTCAAGGAGCAGTGGTATATGCAGTAATAGAGTCAGGGAGCAGATACTGAAATTGATACATTAAATAGGCATTAAGATAGAGGTATATATAAAGTAAAACTTTTTTTTTTTTGGTGCCAGGGTTTGAACTCACAGTCTTGCACTTGCCAGACAGGCGCTTGTGCCGCTGAACTATACCCCGGCCAAGTAAGACACTTTTAATCATTTATGTATTTGGTTTTTTATTTACTAGTTATATGACCATGAGCAAGTTAACACACGTCCAAGGCTCAGGACCTTTAAGTACACAAGAGAGCATTCCATGAACAGTTGAAATTGAAAAGGAGCAGTTAGGAAGCAGAAGGAAAGCTAGATGATAGTGACCTCTTTAAAAAATGAAAACCAGCTGGGCATAGTAGTTTATACCTATAATCTCAGCTGAGGAGATAGGTTACAAGTTCAAGGCCAGCCTGGGCAACTTAGTGAGGCAGTCTCAAAAACACTGGGGAGCTCAGTGGTAGAGTACATGTTTCACATGTGTTGAGACCCTGGGTTCATACTCCCCCCACCCAAGATGAACCCCCAAAACATAGAATAAATTAAAAATGATCACAATTAGGTGATACTGATAAGTCAATAAGAATTGAAAACAGTCTTTTAGAGGCTCCAGAAATTATTCCTGAGGAAAGTAGTTTAAAAAGAATGGTGTGTAGGCAGAAGCTAGGTTGTACTTAGTTAAGGAATGAATAGAAAGCATGATATTGTAGATTATGAGGCAGGGATTTTTAAACGTTTAGAAGGGTTTCAAGAGAAAAGGATGAAAGCTTTTAAGATAAAGAAGTACTGTACTTGGAGTCAACAGAGAGATCTTTAAAATGGAAGTGACATGAACATGTTTATTGCCTGAAGGAAAAAAATGCTTTGCTAAGGAGAGATTGAAGATACAGAAGATAATTTTATTGGTACATTTTTAGATATACATAACAGTCATGTTCATCATAGGGAATTTTACCTGTACATGATATATCTTGATTGTTCTGTTTTTCTCCATTCTCCCCTCTCTTTGATCTTTCTTCCCTTTCTTACTTACAAAAGCTTTGTTTTCATTTTTTCCTTCTATTCTTTTTCTTCCTTCACTCCTCCCCACTTCTAATTCCCCATCCCCTTTGAACTTTTTCTGCCTGTTTCACAATAGCTGTTGGACATTTTGGTTCTTATTTATGCTTTCAGTTTCTCATACCAGACAATGTGATACTTAAACATGTGCATTTGATTTATTTCACTTAAGAGTATGGTCTCAAGGTGCATCCATTTATCTAGTTTATTTATATTTTGAGTTTCTCATATAAGAGAAACCATGCAATATTTAAACTTGTGTGTCTTCACATTTGTAAGCATTGTATTGCTTCATTAGTGTGAGAAGCTGAAATAAACATACGTATATGTGTATGGATATATAAAAGAAATAGTTAAGATAGTTATACTACTGATTTCTCTGAGTTCACTAGAGAGAAAGATTTGTGCTGGTATTGTTCAGACAATTGAATGCAGATGTCTTGTGCTCTGGATGAATGATTTGGGGATGACAGTGTGCAGTGTATGTACCATTGTTGCCCCCTGGGGGGAAAAATAAACTTGTGTGTCTGATTTATTTCACTTAATATCATAGTCTTGAGGTACAGCCTTCATTTTTACCTACAGTTGACTCAAGTTTATCTTTTATAGCAGAGAAGTACTCCATTGTGTATAAATACCACATTTTCTTTATCCACTTACCTGTTGATGGCCATAGAAGCTGTTTCCAAGATTTAGCTATAAATATGCTGCCATAAATATGTATCATTGCAACATCATGACTTTAACTCTTTTGGGAAATTTTTTTTTGTTGTTGTTGTTGCACCGGGGATCGAACTCATGACCTTGTGCTTGCCAGGCAGGTGCTTAGGCCGCTGAGCTAGATCCCTGGCCCTTATGTTTTTGAGACAGGGTCTCACCATGCCGTTCAGACTGGCCTTAAGTTCAATTTATAGCCCACGCTGGTCTCGGACTCACAATGATCCTCCTGTCTCAGCCTCCCTAATGGTGGGATTACAGGCATGAGCCACCATGCCTGGCTTTGGGGAGATTCTTAGAAGGGGAATAACTGGGTCAAATGGGATTTCTAGTATTAGTTTTTGAGGAATCTCCATACTGAGTCCCATAGTGGTTGTACTAATTTATGTACCTACCAGCAATGTAGAAGGGTTCTTTTTTTTTCCTGCAGCCAGGCCAGCAATTGTTATTTTTTGGTTTATTGAGATAGCCATTCTTTCTGCAGTAAAATGATATCGTAGTGATTTGATTTACATTTCTCTAAGGGCTTGTGGTGTTGAACATTTTTTCATCTATTTATTGGTCAACTGTGTTTCTGAAAAGGGTCTGTTCATTTTGGTTGCTCATTTCTTGATTGGTTCTTTTGTTGTGAGGGGTCTAATTTTTATGATTTCTTTTTGTATGTAGTCTATAGATGTTAGTACTTTGTGTGAGGAATAGCTAACAATATTTTTTTCCCATTCTGTAGGTTGTCTTTACTCTGGTTGTTTCTTTTGATGTGCAGAAACTTTTACATTGATTATGATCCTATTTGTTGATTCTCAGTATTCTTGTACCTTCGGGGTTCTGTTCAGAAAGTTCTTGCCTGTGTCTTCAAGAGTTTTACCTGGTTTATCTTCCATAAGTGTTTCTGTTTTAACATTTTGATCTTAGTTCAGTACATGGTTAGATATATGAGACTAGACGTCTTTTGCATGTGGGTATCCAGTTTCCCCAAGACCATTTATTAAAGAAGCTATCTTTCCTCGTGTAAATTTTGGCCCTTTTGTTGAAGATCAAATAGTTGAGTGTGTCTGGGGTTGTTTCTGCTTCCCCTATTCTGTTCTAGTGATCCACATGTCTGTTTTGAGGCCTGTACCGTGCTGTTTTTATCACTATGGCTTTGTAATAAAACTCCAAATCTGGGATTGTGATGCCTCCTGCTTTGCTGCTTTTGCTCAGAATTGCTTCTGGTTTCATATGAATTTTTGGATTGTTTCTCTTGTCTGTGAGAAATGCTGATCGTATTTTGATTGGATTTGCATTAATCTGTATGTCAGTTTCAGAAGTACATCCTTTTTTGACTGTATTGGTTCTGTTTATCCAGGAACATGGGTTATCTTTCCATTATTCTGATACTCTTTTCAATCTCATTTTTCAGAGTGGTGTAATTTTTATTGTAGAAATGTTTCACTTCCTTGGTTAGGTTAATTCCTAAGTACAAATGGTGCTAGTCTTTCTCTGATGTGTTTTCCTTTGCTTTCTCTTTATTAATTCATCTAGACAAGTTTTTGATAGGCTAAAAACCTGTGACTGTGGACATCATGTCTGTCTTACTCCCCTAGTGCTCAGCATATTGTTGGTTCTCATATATTATTTGTAGAATATGTGAATGCACGAGTGCTTGCATGCCACCCATTTTTTGGGGGTATTTTGCCAGAAATTTCTTAGGTTACATTTGTATTCTGGTTTGTTTTTAAAAATAATTACCTGATTTTCAGAGAAAATAGCATGAATAAGCAAGTTACAGAAAAAAGAAACACAAATTTTACAAGCAGTAGTGACACGTGTAGTGATACTGTAATGTATATTTAATTCATGTTGAGACTTGTGATGCTTGGGACATAGTAAGCCCTTAAAAGTTAGCTGTTTTTTAAATGATACTGTATAAACCCAATTCTTTGCAGCATGTTTTGTAGTGGCAACAGTTTTTTTCTGTTGATTGTACAAAGGTTAAAGTATATGGTTCTAGAATGAAAAATAATATATAGCTATACAAAGATAGGGAGTTTTATATACTGATGTAGAAAATGTCTTTATTATTATCATTATTATTTTTATTTTGAGACAGGGTTTTGTTAGGATGTTAAGTTGCCCTAGCTAGGCTTAATCTTGCAGTCCTCCTGCCTTAAGTTTCCCAGAGTACAGGGATTGCTTGGTTTTATTTATTATTAAATGACAAAACTAACGGCAATACAAAATATACTGTATCATTTCATTTTTAAAAGAAAAAAAATCCCACAGAACCCAGCTCTTCTATGTTTACCTAGAATATAATTTTTTTGTGTTTAAGTTTGTGCAGAACTATTAAGCTTAATTTCCTTGGAAAAAAGGGAGGATAACTCCTGTTTTTCATGTCTTCTGTATTTTTTAATCATTAAAAGATCAATGTAAAATAATGATAAATAAAATTATTATGTAGTCTTTGTAGACAGTTTAGATAAAAAAGAAAAATTAAAAATTATTCATAATCATACTGTCCAGCATCAATTACTGTATAAATTTTATGCCTTTTTTATTTATTTATTTATTTATTTATTTATTTATTTATTGTCTTTTTGAGATAGGGTCTCACTGTGCAGTTCAGGCTGGCCTTGAGCCCACTTCATAGCCCAGGCTGGTCTTGAACTTGCATCAATCATCTTGCCTCAGCCTCCCCAGTGCTGAGAATACAGGGGTGTGCCACTATGCCTGGCTGACTTGTAAGAATTCTTTATGTTTTGTTTTCTAGCATTGGTTGGTTAGGAGTTGCAGATATTTTCTCAAGCCTATTGCTTATCTCTCCCTTTTATTTATAAACTTTTAAAAATGTAATTAATAGTATTGATCTTTTTTGTTTATGGTTCATACTTTTTGTGCCTTATTTTATTCTAGAAGTTCTCTGTTTTACTTTTTATGCTTAGGTGTAAGTCTGATTTTGTTAGTATGTTCTAAAATAATATCAGTCATATAAGGATCACAAAATATAAAAGTTCCAGATAATAAATATTGTAGGCTTTCTCAGTCAAGAGAAAATTGGAGATGTTATGTTGGTACTTACATAGCAAGAAACAGTCTGCAAATTTTTAATGAAAATTTTTATGAAGTTCAAAATGCATTTTTTTTTTGGGTAATATAGGCCTAATAGAATGATGACATTGTTTTTGTTGGGGTAATATTTTGCTCTATTGAGGTTTAAAGTTAGCATTCTTTGTCATCAAAGTAAATTATAAATATTCATCTATTAATACTCGTTTTTAGTGAGATTTTACATCATCTTTGAATTACCTTTCCACAGAGATAGGTACTGTATTGTAAAATCTTGATACTGGTCATGGCATATATGATTTTAATTGAGCAAATACATCATTTAGAAGATATTTATATAGTTTTTAAAAATTCTCATCTGATTTTGCTTTTTAGCAAATCATTATGAAAATTGGGTAGAACCTTCTCAGTTACACAAACTAGACTTTGAAATAAATGGAAATTTCCTTTGTACTTGTACCAGTGTCTGAAAAGTACTACTATAAATGTAGTTTGCTCAAAAAAAATCTGTTGCAAATTTGTGTGGGAAGGAGAGACCAGATTAACTTTTGACAGCATAGAAGTATATAAAACAACTTGCCATTACCTATGATTCAAATAGTAATTGTTGAAGTACTTTACCATGGGATGTTTTGCATATAAGCACTGCTTTGTCTTTTAATTTTAGGTTTAATTTATTAAGAAGCATTAAGTCTGCATCAGAAATTATTTCCCAAAGCCATTTAGTATTTGAAAATACTGGTCAAAGTGGTTCTTCCTCTTCAGAAAATGTCTTGGCATTGAGCTAAAAACATTTCAATACATTTTTCATTTTTTTCCCCCTACTACTAAGCAATTTGTTTTCTTTCTCTTTTTTTGCCTTTTTGAGACAGGGTCTCACTATGCTGTTCAGGCTGACCTTGAGCTCACTTCATAGCCCAGGCTGGTCTTGAACTTGTAACGATCCTCCAGCCTCAGCCTCCCAAGTGCTGAGATTACAAGCATGTGCCACCATGCCCAGCAGTTTGTTTTCTTATAAGGGAAATTCAGGATATTCAACTTTTATTTCTGTCAAAAATTCATAGAACTGATGGTTTCTTTTTATTTTTGAACTGTGAATTGAGTTCAGGACCTTGTGACTGCCAGACAGGCGCTGTGCAACTGAGCTATATCCTTAATCCCTGATCCTGATGATTGTTAGGGATCAATAATGTTATTGGTTTAATAACACATGATCAAATACTGTCTGCAAAGTACTACTCATTAATAAGATAATGAATATATATATTTATATATATTTAGGCTTTTAAACACCTCACATTTGTAGAAGCTTTGTAAATTTGTCCAACTGAGCCTTTTTTCTGCTTTATACATATTTTTTACCAACATCATTGATAACATTTATTAGCAGATTCCACTTTAGGATATGCTACATTTGTTTTTTTAACTCCTTGGAAAATACTCTTCTGTATTTCCATATGCAGTATTCATAGAGGTTAGTAATTCCTCAGTTACTTAAAGCATCTAGTGATTTCTCAAATGAACAGCCAAGCCATGTTGGTAATATATGTTGACATGTCAAGAGATAAAATCTTGGAATCATTTGCCTTGTTTTTGTAGTTGACTGTTAATCTTGCTACCAGTGTCTAACTCTAATCAGCAGTTTTCACTGAAAGGTTAATAATCTTAAGCCAATTTATTTTCCCTTAGTAAATTTTACTTGCCTGAGGCAAGTACAGTGGTAAATCACTTCCTTTGCTTGGCCAAACAAAATAAACCCTTAGACATTTTTTAGTGGTTTAATTTTTATGTTTTATTTTCTGAAAAAATTTAATAGTGATGTTTTTAAAATTTTCTATTTTTTTATTATTTTATATGAGTTGTGTTATGATTAGTGCTTAGTCTGGTAATGACCTCTTTTATTCTCTTAGCACGGCTATATTGCACAACAGAATATTTTGCCATCTAATTTGATTATGCCTTGAAAGTATGACATTTGAATTCCACTCCATATTTGACATGATGAGTGTGTGCTGCTATTAAAAGGGTTGCAGTATGTTGATGCGTGACAGTCAACATGCCATTGAGTTTATAAGTGCATTATTGTAATTTATAGAGCATCTAGCAGCCGTGTAATACACAGAGAACACCATATAAAGTCTGACATAGCTATTCAACTTTTTTCATTGTAGCATAAATGCAGCCCCAGACCACATATAAAAAGTAAGTGTGGCTATGCTCCAGTAAAACTTTATGAACCCTGAAATTTGAATTTTATATAATTTCATGTATCAAGACATTAGTCTTAAAACTGGTGGATTTTTCAAAAATTATAATTCTCAGTGTTCAAGCCTTAAGACATAATTTGCCATCTTTTTTCCCTCTGTAATGCCAACTTGGTCTTATATTTTTCATATCAGAATAGATCTTGATTCCATTAAGAGATCTTTATTGTGTTCTGTTTTGTGAATTCTTACTTCTTTTTTAAGGTGCTGGGGCTTAAACCTGGGGCCTTTGTACTGAGCTACATCTCCAGTCCTTTTTATTTTTTATTTTGAAATAAGGTCTCATTAAGTTGTCCAAGCTTGCCTCAAACTTACAATCTCCCTGCATCAGCTTCTTCTAGGATCACAGGCATATGCCACTGCACTTAGCCATTTTGTGATTTCTTAAAATTCATTTTGCAGGAGGAGAAATTTTCAAGGACTCTTCATGTCAGTGGACTAAAAACATACTGATTTAGTTTCCATTATGTTCATATAAATCTTAAATTCACTAGATGATTATGTTGCTAAAATTACTAATTTCTTTATGTTTTTATCAATGTTTATGTTTGTTTTTATTAATGTTTATGTTTATTAATTTGTTTTTATTAATAGATATTTTCTGATAATGAAGTTTAGATATAGGACTTTGGATGTAGCTCAGTGGTGGAGTGCTTGTGGGAGGCCATGTGTTCAACCCCTAGTACTGCCAAAAAAAAGGTATTAGCAAAAGTATGGTGGTGTATACATGTAATCCCAACTATTTGGGAGGCTGAGGCAGAAGGAACACATATTCAGGGCTAGCCAGGACAACTTAGTGAGACCTTCTCTTAAAATAAAATTTTGAAAGAACTGAAAAACTAAAACTAGAAATTCTATTTGACGCAGCTATTCCTCTTGTAGGTATCTTTCCCAAAGAGTTACAGACATCATATTACAGTGATATGTGCATATTCATGTTTATGATCACACAGTTCATAATAGCTAAATCTTGAAAGCTGCCTGTGTGTCATCAACAGATGAATGGATAAAGAAAATGTGGTATTTATACACAATGGAGTACTACTTTGCCACAAAAGAGAATAAACTTAAGTCAGTTGTAGGGAATAGGATGACCTTGAGACCATAACGTTAAGTGAAATAAATCATCAGACACAAGATTAGATATTGCATAGTTTCTCTTATATGAGAAACCCCACTATAAGTAGCAAAATAAAAGGTAGATAATAGGAAGTAGAGATATAGATCTTTTTCAAATGGGAAAGGGATCAAGTGTATCTTTAAGATTAATCGATGTAGCATGTGTTAGAATTTCCTTTTAAAGTATGAATAATATTCTGTGTATGTGCATTGCAATTTGTTTATCTTTTTATCCATTGATGGATATTTGTTTTATTTCCAGATGTCTTTTGGAATAATGCTGCTCTGAACATTGGTTTATAAATAACTGTTTGAGTCCTTGCTTTAAATTTTTCTGGGTATATATCCAAAAGTACAATTATTAAAAAAAAGTAAAATTATTGGATCATATGGGAGACATGCTATCTTTTGAATTTTCCCAGTGTGGAAGAAAACACCTTAAAACTTAGTGGTTCAAGGGAACAATGCTTTATTATTTCTTACACATTGGTAGGATGTCAGCAATTTTTCTACCTCTTTTACTACTTGCATGACAGTATTCATTTGGTGGGTTATTTGGTGTAAAGTGTATAAGATAGTTTTATTTATATTTCTGTGGCCATAGAAGGACGACTAAAAGATGAACCTTCTCTCTTTGTGTGGTTTCTCATTTGTAGTCTAGCTTGAACTTTTTTTTTTTTTGAAGCAGGGTCTCACTATGTGGTTCGGGCTGTCCTTGAACTCCTGTGTAGTCCAGGCTGGCCTTGTACTCATGGTGATTCTTCTTGCCTCAGCCTCCTGAGTGCTGGGATTACAGGCATGTTAGCTACACCCAGGTGGCTAGGGGCAACCAGGTCACTAGAGTGAAGCCAGAACTTGCAAAGCATCTTGAGTCCTAGGTTTCAAAACTTATACATCAGTTTCACCAGTCTGTGCAGCAAAGCTTACAAATGTTGCCCAGACTCAAGGATTGTGGAGAAATAGACACCAACTCTTGCTGGGAGTATTGGCCAGGTTATATTGGAAGCCATTAGTATTATATGTGCTGCTGAAGCAAGCACTGGAAGCCGTCATTAAAATGATGTGTCACATACAGTGACGCAGTAGCTGGTCCGTTGAAGAGGAATCTTGAGAAATGTGGAAATATTGTCATATGAGGAACAAAGTAGGACTGTAGTGAGTACTAAATGAGGTGCCATGGTGTTGTGTTTTAAAAAGTAAAGATGTAGATTTTTTTTTTGAGCTTTGTCATTTGCAGAAACTATGTACCAAGCAGTTTTTGTTTCTTTTTTTCTCTTTTTTTTCCTACCCTCCTACCTCCTTCTCTCATTTTTCCCCTCTCTCCTTTTCCTCTGTCTCCCTGTCTCCTAATAAAGATTTGATTTTTTTCATGCTTTGTTAGTACAGTATTTAATGCTTTTACTGACTCCTTATTTATTTATTTATTTATTTATTTATTTTTTCTTTTTCTTTTTCTTTTTGTTTTGGTACCAGGAATTGAACTCATGACCTCACACTTGCCAGGTAGGCGCTGTGCCACTGAGCTATATCCCTGCCCCTCCTCCCACCTTTTTTTGAGACAGGGTCTCACTGTGTAGTTGCAGGTTGTCTTTGAACTTGGTTGTGTAGCCAAAGCTGGCCTCGAACTTGCTGCAGTCCTCCTGCCTCAGCCTCCGAGTGCTGGGATTACCGGTGTGTGCCACCATGTCTGGCCTCCTTTTTTTTTTTTTTAAAGTTAATTTTATTGGTACATTTTAGATGCACATAATTTTAGATCACATTCATCATAGGGTATTTGTACCTGTGATGTATCTTAATTCTTTTTTCCCTAATCCCTATTCTCCTCTTTATTTCTCTTCAACTCCTCTCCCCCTCTTTAATTACAAAAACTTTTATCCATTTTTTCCTTTTATCCTTTTTTTCTTCTATTCTCTTCCTTCCTGTCCCTCTCACTTTTTTTTTTTTTTGTACCAGGGATTGAACTCATGACCTAGCACTTATCAGGCAAGTGCTTGAGCCACTGAGCTAAATCCCCAGCCCTCTCTGTTAGGTTATTTTAAGAGCGGCACAGAGAAGCAGGAGATAGAGTACTCTGGTGCAGTAGAAAAGCAGGATTTATCCAAGGAAAGAATTTATTGGGGGAGGGGTTGAGGACGCAGAGGGAACACATTCAGCCTAGGTGGCTAAGCTGTTTTCCCCACAAGGTACAGACACCGCGGGGATTTTAAAGTATTCCAAAGGAAGGGGATGGCACTTGGGAGTGGGCACTGGTGATGTGGGAATTCTGGCAATTAGGAGGAACCTGTAATCAGGGAGGGAGGGGCTGGTGGTCTGGCTACACCGCTGCTGTAATGTCCAGCAATTTATTAGG
>RJWT010042393.1:0-12150 GCA_004365215.1 Cuniculus paca
TCCATTTTTATAGTCCTCATTTTTATAGATAATAAAAATACTCAGATTTGAGTCCAAATTTCAATCCATTTCTTCACTGTGTGACTTTGAATTAACTACTCAGCCTCTATCTAGCATTAAAAGTCCTGGGTCTGCGTTTATATCACTGTATAGGCCTTATAAAACCTGAAACTTCAAATATTCAAAATGGACACTCATTTATGATTTAAAAAATGAATCTGAGAGTACTTAAAAAATGAAGTATGATGGGAGAGGTCCCATGATACAAGTGCTTATGTGATTTCTTTAACCAGCAATGACCTTCTACATTTTTTGGTAATATTTTCCTAAACTTTTCATAAAATTAACCTTTTCACTGATCTTTGTCTCTCTTGCTTTTTATCTTCCTATCATTTTCTACACACCAGTTTTCTCAGCCACTTTGTGTTAAGTGTGGTTTATCTGATTCCTCTGTCCACAAACCTTCTGTAATAAACTAAGGGCTGAAATTATCTTTTCAAAATTTCAAACCTCTGTAACACTTCTCAAAGTGCCCCTCTAAGAATAGACCCTTAAGACATTTGCAGAATTTAGACTGAAATGGATGTTAGCCATTGTCTTTGATGTGATTTTAATTCCAAGAGGTTAATGTTTTCTTACCGGCTTGGTAACATCTCACTGTGCCCTCTTACAGTATAAACTGACCATGCTAAATGTCTAATAGCTAGCAGAATCAGAGCTCTCCAGCTCACATTCACATGCTGTGGAAAGCATAAGACAACAAATCTTGCAGTTGGGAAGTGGGCTGGAGGTATGATCTCTCTCCGTATCTAAGAGTGGAGGCGGTAGGACAGTGTTCTGCCGTGATCATGTCTTTTTGTCTTCTTTCATTTTCCCATCGCTTCCTCTGTATTTAGTATTTATTCTGTTCTACTCTAGCACCATCTATCCTCATTCAATTGTCCCTTAAATAGAACCTTTCTGCTTTTTTCTTTCCCTAAATGGTTTTCAGTAATCCTGACTCTAGCATGTCCTCTGTTTTCAGGGATATGCAGCTAACCTCCTCACCTCTAATTTTGCTACAGCTCAGCTGCCTTCCCGCAGGTCATATATTAACCCTGTTTAAGCAACTCTTTAAATTCCTCGCATGCTCAGTCAGCAGCACCATTAGCAGCAGCACCATTTGCTAGGAGTTTAACCCGTGGCTCCCTGGACTTTAATTGTAGAGGCAGATTGGAAGCCCAACCTCTCAAAACAAAAAAAGAAAGAAAGAAAGAAAGAAAGAAAGAAAGAAAGAAAAGAAAAGAAAAGAAAAGAAAAGAAAAGAAAAGAAAGAGAGAAAGACAGAGACAGACAGAGAGAGGAAGAAAGGGAAGAAGGGAGGAAGGGAGGAAGAAAGGAAGAAAGAGAAAGAAAGAAGGGGCTAGGTATAAATCACATAATATCAAAATGCTCCCCTGAAATTCCACTCATTCGAAGTTTAACAAAATAAATTTTGATACTGAAAAGCAAAATTCTAGTGTACTTATTTTAGTTTTGGTATACAATAGAAAAATATTAGAACCAATTTCAATACTCAATAAATATAAACTGTAGCCACTTGATAGCACAACCAAAACATCCTGAATGACATAATATTCTGTGGGTTTGAAACATGTTTATTAACACAGAGAAACACTTATGTTATTCAAGAAAAAAGGCATAAAATGAATGGAAAAGTAGGAACCATTTTATGCATTTTCATCCAATCATTTTTATACATTTTTAAAACATAGAAAAAGAACTGTTATAAGTTTTAAAAGCATGTTTATGTGTTCATAATAGTAACAAATCAATGTCAATATGGTAACTGTGTTGTAGGTCCAGTAGGTTAACAAAATAAACCCACAGTCAACAGGAGGTATAAAGCATTTTACTGCTTCCACCAGTTCCTGGAACTCTTTCTTCTATTAATACCACCAATATAAAAACAAACAAACATTTTCATTTTTCTTTCCATACTCTTTCTTCATGAGTCATCCCAGTTTCTCTTCTTGGATTCTCTGTCAAAGATAAGAAAAATGGAAGAATAGAACATAACAGAATGTGCCCCCCCTCTCCTCTCTTCTCATTATATCCCTGAAAAGTCACAGGGTTTTACTGTCACTAGAAAAAAGCTGATGGTCAATGAGTACATAACTCCACTGGACTGTGACAGTTCTACCACTGTAGTTTCAGACAGAAAGATCGAAACTTTTATGGTAATTGCCTGATTTTGGAAAATGGGCAAAATATTACATTTACTTTTGAAAATCATAATGTAAGATGCTCTTGGTTCTTTGCCACAAATGCTAAAAGCATTTTTTAAAAAAATTCTGTCTCTGGTATTTGTTTTCAGGAAGTGGCAAGAGTCCCTAACACTTGTCCCTCCAAACAGCTGAGTATTTCCATAGACAGACAATGGCATCTACTTGAAGGAGCCTCTTGCTGTGCATTTACAGCAAGTGTTCAAAGTACAGTTCAGTTCCATCAGACAAAGAGCCATTTCCAATTATTCTGTTAGGATTCAAAACATAATCAGATCAAGAAATTCTCCTAAACAACATTAGAGAAAATGGGCGGTCATCATGGGTCCATAACTAAGATCACCACTGTGGCTTGGAAATCTGGGGGGATGTATGCAGAGAAGTGTAGACTCAATTAATTTTTTGATAAGTTTTCCAATCAAGTGAGTTCCTACACTTAATTCCATATGATACTCTTACTCTGATAGAGCAAACACATACGTACACCTCCCAACTGTCAATTAAATTTGAATATTTACAAAATAGAAGTTCAATTTGAGAAACTTAAAACCCTAAAACACAAATAGGGCTGATAGATTGAGATTTATACTGAATTTATAGAAATTCCTTATAAATAAAACAATAACATAGTAAATACACTATCAGTGACCTTTTGTACAATGTAACTGATAATAATAGGCCTGTACTTACTAGAATGAACAGGAGAAAGATGTGAGCTAAACATGTCCTACTGGTCATTCATCTACAATATATCTGACTGAATTCTCTCCCATAGTTCTTCAACCCTTACACTAGTCTTAACTGGAGTGTTTTACCCTAGCTAAGAAATACAAGAGGAACAATAGGCCTAGTGATGGAAAGATTCATTTAATTTTGAAAACAATGTAATTAGTTTTCCCTAGGAATTTTGAAAGAGGCAGAAATATAAGATCCCAAGTCATCTTCAACTTTTCTGAAGGCTCACAGAAGAGAATAGTTTAAAAATGATAACAAAAGGATACTTATCATGGTTGAATTACTGCAGAAAGTTAGAAGAGGACCAGCCAGGATCACTGATGTGATGCTCAGAAATTGACAGACCATCTTTGATTTCTGGATTCACTGACAAGTTTTCAGATCCAAAGGATTTAACGAGGGTATGAAGGAAACAAAGAACAATAGGAAACCCCTTCTTTTCCTTCACTGTCAAGTTTATTATTTCCCACCCCATCTTTTTTCCAAGATGAATAGTAATGGAATCAAATCAACTTTCCACAGAATGAAAGAGGTTTCATTACACTGAGTGATCATTCAAATATATTTATATCACATATTTGGTGAACTTTTTGTCATATTGTGACCATTGTTCCTTGCCCATAAATTTGTATTACGTCTGCATTAAGTCTTCCAACATATAGGTACAGCCCTGGAGAAAGACCTGTCTCCAAATTCCCCAACCTATGTTTTAATTTTTTGCAGATTTTGAAGGCATTTTTATTAAAGAATATGAACATAAGTATCTTGATGAAAACTGAATACACTATGATTCTAAAAGGCAGAGTCTGGAGGAGGCCAATCAGTGATCATTGACCTGATCATTTATAGAAACCATGTATTCTTCTCAAGAAGTAATAGCAAGGAAGTCTATGTGGTCAATTTTTAAACATAGTAATTTAAGCATACATGCTTATTCTGTGAGAGTTCAAGGGAAGAAACACTAGGGTGTATCTATTATAAAGGGACTCAATACTTAATTTCTTTCCTATATACTACTTTCCAAAGAGTTAAAGCCAAGTCCTATTTCTAAGTTTTCTTTAATAAGTTCCTTTAATAAATACTGTGTAAAGATGAAAGAAAAAACTGCCCCAACCACCAAAAATGATTTCCTATGGATTTCCTCATGGCTTTATGCTCCCTTTCATATTTTCCTTAAAAAATATGCTAGGCACTGGCCTGCATCAGGAAGGTAGAAGAAATATTCATCTATCGCCTTCTTCACGTTGAATCTAGCATTCCACGTAACATACTTCGTTAAGTGGTGGCTGGAAAAGGCAGATGTTTCTGGTGATCAATCAAAACTACTCTTTTGGTTCTGAAAGAAGACATGACTCAATACTCTTCAGAAACAGATGGTTGGCCAGTAATGTCAGGGAGAACTCAAGTTAGGGGACTAGGACAAGTAGCACATTCTTATGCTATATCGGTCTAACAAAACTTTCTTCCTTCCACTGAGGAAAAAGTAAAAGACATGCCATGGATTAAGTCAATGTCTGAATCTAACTTCCTGGTCACCGTGAACAGATTCATACATTCAGAACATAAAAGTCCTTTTTCTTTTTTAAAAAAGCTTGACACAGAATGTAAATTAAATACAAAGTTCCTGAATTTATCATTTTATGTAAAATCTTATTTGAGAAATGATTAAGGGGATGAGCAAAAAAATTAGAAAATATTTTTGGCTTAATACTCTTAGAGGTTCCCTTTACCTCCTCCCCAAAATATTTATAGATGTGAAAACATTAAAAATAAAGAAGGTCTTAGTAGAAATAAGTATCTCAAAGAAAGATCTGCCATACTGTCTCTTCCCATATATTTAGTATCTCATTCAAAGCTCTAAAAGGTTCACCTTCACACAATGTTCACACTCTACTAAATGCAGACACATCATTTGGCTATGTAGTTGCAAATTACTAAAGAAAACCAAGTTCATAATAGGGAAAATACATGCTGTCTTTTGAGTTCAGAATAAGGATATTACACAATTAAGTAGGGTTTTACTTAAAAGCTTGGTATTGTAAGCAATTCTTCGCCTTTGTAAGATAGTAATGATTTTTTCCATATATAAAATATACCTAAGTAGGCTCATCAGAAATACTGGGACTATACAAGATTTGATGATCATGCTGTCACTATTTATATAAACATGTTATATAAATACATGTTGTATAAATATACTGACATACATGCTGTATATTTATAAATATTAATATATTGCTAGGTTCTCTGAAGACTCGTACCATATCCTATGAATCCATTCACAGCACCTAGCATGTACATAATTACAAGAGATACATTTTTGCACTCATCATTTGCCTGCTTTTGCTGATCCATCCCTATCTTTCCCTAGTTTTGCCTATATTTCTGGATCAGCATTCTCCAGACTCCTTGATAAGATGCTTCTGGGTATGTTTGGCAAATACAAATCCTGACTGCATTGCCTGGTGGTAGAAGAAAAGAAGCCTCTCCACTCCCTCCCTACTCTCTCTTCCCGTATTACCACATCCCACCCAACGTCCCTCCACTTCTCATACCACCCCACCCAACACACACATCAGGCTCCTCCTCACACTTTTGTGACATCTCTGGCAGTGGCTGTTCCCTCCATAACATCAGCTCCCATGCGATAATTTTGTTTCTCAATCTCACAAGGCAGCTGATTGGTTCTAGCTCAGTGGTGGTGAACCTATGGCATGCATGCCAGACTGGCTGTTAGTTATCATTAAAAGCTGTAAATGGTTCATCACTGCTAGGTCCTACTAGATGGCTCAGTCTCTAAGCTCTGGTAACACTATGCCCTCCCATCCCAAACAATGGTAGAAATTTCCTGTTTTTCCTAATTTTAGGATTGCCTCAATAGTTAGATTTCACAGTTCTTCTATTACCTAGATAATCATTCTCCTTGCACTAAATGTCTTCTCTCTGCTATACCCAGAATAAGTTTTGTATTACTGAATTACTCCTTACTGATACAAAACTTGGTACCAGGAATAGTCCAGGGAAATACATACTCAACATAGAACTCTAAGATCGTGTTGTCATCTCTGAATTCAGTAATAACCTCCTTACAGGCAAGAAACAGGACAGTAACTTATAGCAGTGATTTTACAATTAAACTATAAGCTGTGGTTTCTTGACACATAATGCAAGTAGAAGGCAAGGCTTAATTGCTCTCTTATACTTTCCCTGTGGTTCCTCTCTTCTGAATGGATCAAGGCAAAAGCATCTTCCAGGGTTTATCAATCACTTCTGATAAGCAGTGACAGACATGGTGCAAAACTACAGGGGGAAGGAGGAGGGGAAGCTAGGGAATTTCTCTTCCTTTTATTGTTTCAAGTGTCATTTCTAGCATTCTGAGTCTTCTAGCACCCCAGTCCCCCAGAAACAGTCTTTGTCTCTTCCTTCCCCCCACCCCGTCACCATGGATAGTCCCTGCCATAGTTCTAGCTTCTGAAAGATCAATTTTGTTTCTGGGATGTTAACTCCAGCTTCCTATACTCCTTGCAGATGAAAAAGTGAGGCCTGAAGCAGGGAATCAAAATAGTGTCCCCACAGCATCACTTCAGGCTACTTGGGAAGCATCTCTTCTCCCCTCTCCAGCAATACCCAGGGACATGTACAAGGAAAAGGCTGGTAGATAACATATAGCCTCTTGGGTTGCAGCTGTTCTGGGATTAAAATTGATACTCAACAACTCCCTCCTCCATTACCCACAATGTCCCCTCTTCCTTGGCTAGATCCTTAGTTGGTCTTGATGATTGACTGGGGAGGGTCAACTTGATTACTGTACCCCTTTCACACAATAATTTAGCACTCATCAATTTAGTATCAGTACAGGTAAAAGGAGTATCAAGAGTTGTCTATATACACATGCCTGAGTGCCAAACACAACTGCTGCCATTGTATAAAAGTATTATATAATAGCAGTTGAACCTCTAATACTACAGGTCTGCAGGGTTTCATGGCTCAATGGAAAGGGCCATTTGCACTATAGAACAGACATACTACACAACCCTTTTCTGCTTTCTGAACCAACTTGTACCTAAGATCATACAGCTACTGAGTTATCACTTGTCTGGCCTCAACTTCATCTAAAAAAAAATAAGAGAATTACAGTATATGTAAGTTGCAATATATGCAATATTGTGAGGACTGAATGAATTAATGTATATGAAGCATGCAGTGTATGGCATATAATCCTTCAATCATGTGTACTATTTTTGTATTAATTTATATATTTGCCAAGATCTATAAACAAGATCCCTTGTATCCCTACAAACAAGTATATATACTATGCTTGGAAAACACAGGACTTTGATCAGATTTTCAGTTATTTAATGTGGTATTTGAGCATATTTGATTTGCTTCAACAGAAATTAAAAATCCCTTGCTATGTTGTATTTATCAAAAAGCCAAACCTGGATACGTGATGTTAGCATCTAGGTGACTTTGGACTAATAGGGTACAGGGGTCAATGGGTATTCTTCTACACTGGTGGACACTCTGAGGTGCACTTGAGGTGAGGGAAGTTCCTCATAGGATCATGCCTCAGTTGTCTATAGAAGTGATTAACTCAGTAACTCACTGATGTATTGACTTCCCTCCTTCCCTGACTCCCTATTTTTGTTGAGATCACAGCCTATCAAAAGCTCAAAGGCTGTGCTGAAATGGATTTAATGGGCCCAAACAGAATTCAGCGGTACCACTAGTCCACTGTAGCAGTATATTGTGTCATTTCATGCCCTCAGTTCACTTCGTCATTCTCACCATAGCCTTAGCAACTTGATGCATACAGATAAAAATGTATTTTGCTCAAACCATACCAAATTTCTTGCTTTCAGTACCCCCAACCCTACTTCTCCACTATCACTATATGGACACCTGCAGAAATTTGTTAAATGTGATACATGCACAAATATTAATGAAAGGCAAAAGGAATTCATACCCATTGAGTAACCCTTCCCTCAGGGAGATAGGGAGCCATAAATAAATTCTCTCCTTTCCTATCCCTCATGTAAACAATGCAAAAGAACATTTTCAGTCTTCAGAGGGTTCTTTGGAGGTTTAAGTCCCTGTAAACCCACAGAGGTGATAAGCACAATAAGTTCTGCTTTCCTTCCTTATTTCATTCTTCCTAATCATCCATTTTTCCTAGGATCATTTATCCAAATAAATTTGCCTTGGTCTCCGCTTTTCAAGAGAATTCTTTCATGAGATTTTATCTCCACTCCACCAAGGAGTGTACATTTTGCCAAGGGTCACAACAGTGAATGCCAGGACACTTGGTGAAAGTCTTTGATGCTCTAGGAGTCTTACCAAAAGGCAGTTACTAGAAACCTTGTACTTCAAGATCGAATGTACAGGGGCCTGTTCCTGGAGGACTCATTAAAGATTGGCTCACACAAAGGTTTCTGTAAAGGTAAAGCCCTTAGGGTCAGTGGCAGGTCCACATGGGATCCTCAGTTAAAATGGCTGAGTCAACGGGTACTAAGCTTTTGACCTAGAGAATGCTGTTGATGTTCCAAAATAACCTGCCATTATCTCCCCAAGCATTTCATAAGCTGATCTGTTTCATTCTGTTTCAATAATGTTCTGAATCATACCCCTTGAGTCATTTTTCAGTTGAATATCTCCATAGTTTGCAGAATTTCTAATTATTTCACTGTGTAACCTGCCTTTCTTCCCCTCCCTTTTCCCAAGATCCTAAGATCTCTACTCCAACTAAAATACTTCAGCATCTTATGTTATAAATACACCTGGATTGTAGCTCCTTTGAAGACAGGGAGCTTGTTTTTCACCTTAATATCCTCCACAGCATCTTGATTATAGAGGATACGTAAATGTGCGTTGAATGAATTTCACTCTAGGTCTTGGTAGATGTAATTGCAAAGTGTGGGCAATTCTGGTAATTCAGCTTATCTGATGGTTATCTGTCACTCAGGATAAGCTAAATTTAAACACTAATAACCTTTATTATATTAAAGAAACAAATTTAGTATTTCTTACTGATCTTACTATATGTCCAAAGGTTGTCGGGGGAGTCCCGGTTATCAAAGTCACTTAAAGATCTAGAAGGAAGTGTTCATCTCAACATACGCTTCTATAATCACCAATGCACAAGAAAATGAACATAGCAAATCACATACTGGCTCTTCAAATTCTACTCAGCAGTGACACATGTCCCTCTACTTGGATTTCTTTCTGGCAAAGAAAGCCGCATGAGAAGATTCAAAAGCTATTCTAAACAAAGTTCTTGATTAAGTAATATTTTTGTGAGAAAAAAATTGTAGCATGAATTTGTAGTCTTTTTGTGTAAATTATCTTGGCTCCCTAGTTCACTCTGTAAGAGAAGTACCAACCTAAAAGCAGAGACTTACACTGCACAAATACAGAATCAAAAACCAAGACAAAAGTACGCAGTTGCAAAATGGCCATTTATTGCCTACAGGGAAGGAAAGGGAGGGAGAAAAGGAGAAGTACACAGGTGCAAGGAAACAAGCATATATTTAGCCCTATACATCATGTGTGAGCAGTACCCAATCTCCAAAATGGAAAAAAGTTTTTTGTCATCTGACAGTAGTTAAGGTTCTTAAGCACCTCCCTTCTGAGCTGCCACAGATATAAAAGGCAGGACTGCTTTGTTTAGTCAATGTTCACATTAATGAAAAGACACTACCACCTAACTGTGTCCTTTTACACACATATTTTGTACAGTGTCTATTGTGAAAAATATCTCAGCTAAGCAGTTTGGTCAAGATTCAGACTCATCAACTGTATAATAAATAGAAAAATAAAGCAGCTGGTGATTTTGTCAGAGAGAATGTGTTCAATATGAATAGAACCACTTTCTCCAGGGATGACAGTGTAAAATGTTTAGAACACTACAGAATCAGTCTATTAAACGTTAAACACTAGCAAGTTACAATTACATGGCACTTCTTTAAATCATTTAATTTAAAAATGAAAATCTTAAGATTTTAAACCAATTATTGGAACACATCAACAAATTGATTTGGTGTTTGGCTTTTTCTTCAGACAAAATCTAAGTAAATAACTCAAAACAGAATTTATTTTGGAATAGCATTAACAGAAACTATCAAAAGTGTTCAGGCGAAAAATTACTAAACACCTTGCTCAATTTTAAGAATTGAGCAAATCATGTGCTTTGCTTTCTGATCATTAGAATTAGTTACAAAAACATTTTACAGGCCATAAAATGAGTAAAATGTATGCAAAACAATGAATTAATTTAATGCCATAATGAAAATGAATGAACTCTTCGCTACTCAAATGGTAAATTGAGTAGAAAAGTAGATAGCCACATGAGAAATTAGTTGGCACTTATTACTTGGTTGAAAGAAATCACAATAGAAGATATAAATTAATCCATAGTGAATTTGACCAAACATCTGGGCCCTTTCAAAGAGAAAACATAGGTACATTCTCTTAAGTTCGGGGTGGGGGAAACCCCTCTATATTGTCCCTCATCAGAGGCAAAAAAGTTGAAACATTTGTCCTTCTTGAAATACTGCAAACACTCCTACTGAACTCGGTAACTCAATTTCTCTTTGATGAAAGAATTGTTTGCATTTGGACAACTGTACCAATGCCCATGGTGCACTTCTCAGTGCTGCTGGTGTTTTAAGAAATTTGCCATTCACAACACTGAACAATTCCAGATCCAGTGTACTGTATTTGTAACACAGTCATCCAAACCACCCCACCCCAAAAGTTGGCAGAGCACCGCTCAGAAATTTCACAGGTAAGGGAATATATTTTTAGCAAGTCAAGCACAGAGAAAGGACAGTATAGCTTCTGAACAAATATAAATCCAGATACTGCATCACTCACTGCATCAAGATTGAAACAAGTCGTAGGTTACCACGCCCATTGAGTAAGAAGCAAAGCCACTATTTGACACATCAATGCTGAGCCAATTTTGTGAGTTCAGATAACCACAAGCAAATTAAACAAATGTGGTACATACAGGTAACAGATAACTTTAAAGAAAACATCAGTAATTTAAAATTAACACAAAACTGAAATGAGTAAGAATGGACCATTTCTGAAAAGACTACCATGATTCTTATGCTTTAAAGTTAAAATAGACACAAAAATAGAAATTATGAGATTGTTATAACAAAATTAACTAGTAAAAGGAGCCAAATTATGCCTTCTAAAAGCCAAATGTACCATGCTACCATGCCAAAAGAGTCATATCACTTGGCATTTGTATGCCCTCAACCTAAAGTAATTTACTTCTGATGACAATTCTAATTGTAGTCTAACACTACTCACTGTGTATGATGTGCCATAAAAAATTAACATTTAATAGACTTGTTCTTAATTCATTTGCTTTGAAAGTAAAAACTCTTTTACTTAAAATATTCCATTATTTCAATGTCATGTTTGATAAATGAAAACCTTAACATTCTTATTTTCCTTTGGTCTAAGAATAATTCAAGTCTAACCAAACTTACACCAAAATATATTTCTTGTTATTTCCCTATTTCTTCCTTCAGGACTTTTAACAGAGAAATTTGCATAAAGAAGGCATTTGATTAAAATAAGAAATATGCATGCTCTCCCTTACCTCCTTCTTGAAAATCACTGTGGTTTTTGTTTTGCTTTGCTTTCTTCTTTCTGTGGCTCTTGTTCAGAATATTCTGCAGTGATGATGTAAGGGCTTTCTTTCTTTTCACTCTTAGCTTTTAGGTGGCAATAATGAAAGATGCCCTGTGCATTCTATTCTTAAACAGATTACAACTTTGGTAAGTGAGCCAAGTTAAAGATATACTAATTTGCTTATTTTTTAATTTGAATTTGATGATCATGATGGCATTACAAAATTATAATCATCCAAAGCAACAATAAAAGCTCCCACCTGTATATACATTCAGTTGAAGTTCCTGGCTTAGAAAAATAATTCTAACTTTTCTAGTTAATTTGCTACCTGACAGAGTTATACAAATGTCATATAATTCAAAAGGAAAAGAGGTAAGTGAATCTCAACACATAAGAAAGGTGATATTTTTAAGGGCCAGGGATCTAGCTCAGCAGTCTAAGCACCTGCCTGGCAAGTGCAAGGTCATGAGTTCAATCCCCGGTGCCACAAAAAAAAAAAAAAAAA
>RJWT010042394.1:0-12150 GCA_004365215.1 Cuniculus paca
AGTTTTATTGATAAAAACAAGGCTTTGCATAAAGTTGAAGAGCACAACTTTTACATAGTCAATTTTAGAAATGTTTGCATTGTAAAATTTCTATTAAAACTATAAAATTGTACCAGTAGTATCTAAATTGATAGTTTATGTATATACATATATTTAAACTATGATGACATATTTCTGTACTTTAAATGTTGTGAATACTTGTGTAAAAATTTTTAAAGATTCCTGAAGTTAAGTGTTATTAAATGAAAATCAGCCTGCAGCCCTCATCTGACCCAGATGTCTCATAATCTTTGACACAGTCATTTTAATTCACTTCTATACTAACCATTATATTTGCTTTCCATTCTCTTCCAGAATAAAAATAATTAAATGTGACATAACATTGGAAAAAATGGAATACCAAAATGTATTACAATTGATTATTTCAAAATTCAAGTTGTTTTGCCAAACATATGATTAAATATAAGAAAAAAATAATTTCTAATTTGTGAGAAATGTTAACCATAATTGTTTATGTAAATTGAAATACTAAACATTTAAAATTCAACTTTAAACATTTTAAATTATTTAATTTACTGTCTCCACAGATTTATAATAGAAACACACTAGACCTAGTTTAGAACTTAATATCCTATAGAAGGAAAACAGTCAAGCTAGATTTAACTAGGATATTTTCATCAGAATTTCCTTAAATGAAAAAAAATCAGTAAACAGATGTTATCTAAAAGGAGAAAAAATTTACCCAATACACGATTTGAGCTTTTGTAACCTATTCATTTCTTCAAGCTATATTTAGACATAGTCTTGAGAATTTAAATGCATTAATGCATGCAAAAATAATATTCTATTTATAGGTAAAATAGACAAAGAAATTTAGTATTTAAATAAAGAATGATTTAATTTCAAATAATCCACTAAACATAAATTGATTGAACCCTTATGACATTTGTTCAGAGCTTATGTATTAAAAAGTTCTATTGAAATTTTGCCTTTAAAATTGTTAGTGTTATTTTGTATGTCAATTTATATACTGAGATTATGTCTATCTTCAAAAAGAAAGTTTGCTTTCATTAACATTGAAAAACTCAAGCTGGAGGCAGGTTCAATTGGTGCTAAAGCACGTGTTTAACCTATGCAGGGATTTAGTTTTAAACTGTAGTAATTACAAGCATCATAAAACAAAAGAATAATGAAAAAATATTATAAATATGCTTGTAAACACATTATTTATGTGATTTTCAGTCTTGATTATCATAGCCAGTATGCCTTAGACCCTACAAAGAACTCAAGAGCAGAGGGTAGAAAAAATAACATCCTGTTGGTCCTTCTCCAGCAAAGGCAGTAAGGTATGAGGTATGATCAAAAATATATCATTGATGTTTAAAAGTGAGAGCAGACCCTCCCTAAAGGAGCAGAGTCTCATCCCTAGGTAAGGGATCAGATTCAAGATAGAGGAGAAGTGCCCTGCTGAAAACTTTACCTCCAGTTCAGGAACTAGAAATGGATGTCAGCTGTCAGCACTCCTGTTCAACAGAGTTCTCAAAACCTTAGCCAGAACAATTATGCAAGAGAAAATAAATAAAAGGGATATATATGGGAAAGGAGAAAGTCAAATTATTATTTTCAGAAGACACTATCCTCTATATAGAATGTCCCCAAAAGACTCTTAGAAATAATAACCAAATTTAGTAATGTAACAGGATATTGAATCAACACAAAAAATCAATTGTGTTCCTGCACACTAACAATAAACCTACTGAGAAACAAATTAGGGGATAAATACCATTCACAGTAACACCAAGAAGAATTAAATGCTCAGAAATTAACCTGCTGGGCAAGCATGAATTACTGCATTTGATCCCCAGTACAACAAAACAAAACAAAGCAAAACAAAACAAAACAAAAAATTAGACTTCTGGAAGACAAAAAATGAAACTTTTGTTGTTATGTAGACAAAGATTTTGTGAAAAGATATGAGTTTTACAGGAAATAGTTCCAAAAATAAACAAATGGGATCATATCAAATTAAAAAGCTTCTGCACTGCAAAAGAAACAATCAACTGAGTGGAAAGACAACACATAAAATGAGACAAATATTTACCAGTGATTTCTCAGACAGAGGACTTATATCTAGAATATGTAAGAACTCAAAAATATGAGATTCCCCAATATAAAAATTCCAGTAAAAAATGAGCAAGCAAAATGCATAGGCACTTCATGGAAGAAGTACAAATACATGAAGAAATGCTCAATATTGTCATTAGACAAATACATTAGACAATTTGTCATTAGACAAATACAAATAGGAACAGTACTGAAATCCATCTCATCCCAGAAAGAATGGCCATCATTAAGAAAACAATAAAAATTTTGGAGAGGATCTAAGGAAAACATTTCCACACTGTTAGTGGGAAGGTGAACTGGTACACCTACTACAGAGATAATTACAGAGATTTCTCACAAAAAGTTAAACTACAAATTCCTTTTGACCCAACTATTTTCCTTGTAGGTGTAATACATCATATTACAGTGATACATGTATAACCATGTTTATAACAGAAAAATTCATAATAGCTAAATCTTGGAAGCAGCATATATGTCCATCTTCAGATGAATAGATAAAGAAAATCTGGTATTTACACTCAGTGAAGTACTACTTGACCATAAAGAAAGATAAACTTGAATCATTTGTAGGAAAATGGATGCACCTTGAAACCACAATGTTAAGTAAAAGATATCAGACGCACATCCTTAAATATCATGTGATTTCTCTCACATGAGAAATAAAGAGCAAAAATTAAAGAAAAGTAAAGAGCAAAATAAGATAATTGGAAGTAGGAAGACAGATCGTTCTCAAAAGGCAAGAGGATTGAGTGCTAGAGGAAATGGGAAGGACAGGCACAGATAGAGGATGAAAAGAAGAACTGAGATGTGTTGTATCCATGTACCAAGTCTACACATGGAATGTAAACATCCTGTACAACACACGTGCTAAATAACTGAAAAGAGAGAAAGGAACAGGAAAAAGAGGAAGTTGCCATTTTAAATGTGACTATCACATTATTAGAACTTTATGTGCATTACACTATTTAATTCTTATGCCAACACAAAATCTGTTCTAAGGAAGCTAGCTAGTATTATCTTCACTTTTCAGACAAGGAAAACAAAACTTGGAGAGAAGACTAGACTAAAGCTATTTAGCAAATGGCAGAATCGAGATTTGAACCCTGGAATTCTGACTCTATTAATCATAAGGACCAGGCATACGGCCTTACAAGGAGAATTAATAGCAATGTGTCTTTTGCTATAATTCTTAAAGTTCAAATGTTAACCGTATTTGTCTATCATACTGCATATATTAAAAAGACAAACTGACCTGATTCAAACTATTCACATAGTTCTTCTCTTTATTGAAGAGGAGCAGAGTAAGGACTGTGACAGAACTGGGCTGAGAGTTCTTACCTGTCCTCTTTTGAACAGCAGTATCTCATAGACGTGCACCCCAAAGTCCCCTGTAAGTGTCAGAGGCGCTCCCTTTCATGGAATGGTAGCCTGTTGGGGGCTCTGGGACAATAGCAAGGCTGATATGGGAAGAGATGAGACAAATAGACTTTTTTCCTTTATCTTCGAGAGTGTAGTGGAAGCACCAAGACTTGACAGATTATTCTACTTTGCACAACCTTTGCCTTTCAAGCTATTAAGGAACTGATAAAAGGCAAAGGTTAATAAACTCTTTTTGCTCACTTTATACTACTGAAAATTACTTCTTTTTCACTTGTAAAATCTGCTCATATTTTGTCTTAAATAGTTCTTAAATCTCTCTCATCCTCTTCTATGTTACCACTGTTGTAATGCAGACCATTATCAACATTCCCTGGATTATTAGAGCAGTCTCATTCCCTGTGATCTTAACTCTTCCAATTTTCTATCCAAAACAATACTAGAGTCATGTATACTCAAATATAAACCATCACAAATTCTATTGCTCCTAGATAGGACACAAAGCCCAAGTTCTTTATTCTGAAATGTGCTGAGTGGCACATATATGGTACTCAAATATTTGTTGAGGGAATGGAATACAGCATGCAATGAATACAGCAAATAAGACACTATCTAATCATATTCCTAATTGATTTTTTTCTTCATCTCTCATTATGCTGTATACTTTTATGCCTACCACAGTGACTTTTATGTAGAATCACTCCATGTTCCTTAACATTGCTATTATCTAATCTTCCTTTAGGACTCAGCTCAGGAATCTTCCTCAGAGAAGTTTTCTTGATTTGCCTTTCTTTCCTAACTGAAATTCAAGAATCAAGTACCTTCTACTCCATGGTTTCATACAAGCTTATGTACATGTCTATCTTTGAACGTATTTCCAGTGCATTTTAGTCATTTATTTCCATGTTGGACTATAAACACAGAGTGGAAAATGTCCATACTTACAAAATTATTGTGTGCCAATTTAATGCAATTCTGATCAAAGTACCGATAGCATACCTCAGAGACTTAGAGAAATCAGTCCTAAAATTCATTTTGAACCAGAAGAGACCTGGAATGGCCAAACCAATTCTGGGAAACAAAGACAAGGCAGGCTGCATCTCAATTCCTGACTTGAAATGATACCACAAACCTACCATGGTAAAGGCAGTGTGGTACTGGCACAAAAAAGAGACTAGAGCATCCATGGAACAGGAAAAAAACTGTTTCAGAAATAACTCAAAACACACTCAGCCACCTTACCTTTGACAAAGGGGCCAAACTTCACTAGAAGAAAGATAGCCTGTTTAATAAGTGGTGCTGGAAAACCTGGCTTTCCACATGCTGATATTAAAATTAGACCCATATCTTTCACCATGCATTGAACTAAAATAAAAATTGATCAAAGATATAAATATGAAAACAGAAAAACTAAATCTGCTGGAAAATAGAACAGGTGGAACTACTGAAGTTGTAGATGTAAAGTCTTTGTGAACAAAACCACAATCATATAGGAAATATCACAAAGAATCAATACCTGGAACCACATCTTACTGAAAGAAAAACTTTTTTTTTCTTTCTTTGTTTTTGTTTTTTTTTTGTGGCACCAGAGATCGAACTCACAACCTTGTGCTTGCCAGGCAGGCACTTAGGCCACTGAGCTAAATTCCCAACCCTGAGAAACACTTTTTCATAGCAAAAGAATGAATAAACATCCCACAGAATGAGGAAAATTTTTACCAACTGTGTCTCAGAGAATATCTAAATATACAAATATATAAAAAACACTTTAAAAATTTCTTTAAAATCCAGAAATGGAAACCTAAAATGAATACACATTTCTGAAATGAACATGTTGAAGTGGCAAACAAATATATGAAAAAAATGTTCAAAATCACTGGTCATTAGAGAGATGGAAATTAAAACAGCACTGAGAGTCCATCTCACTATAAAAGAATGACTCTTATCAGAAATTAACCAATAACAATTGCTGGCATGGCAGTGAAGAAAAAATAACTATTCTCTATTGTTGGTAGGAGTGTAGACTGGTGCAACCACTGTGGAAATCAGCGTGGAGATTCCTCAAAAAAGCAGAACTGGAGTTCCAGTTTGATCCAGTTATTCCCCCATTTGTTATCTTTCCAAAAGAATTAAAAGCATAACACCACAGAGATATATTTATACCCATGTTTATAGCAGCACAGTCGTTACAGCTAAATATTGGAAACAAGTCAAATGCCTTTCAACTGAGGAATGGATAATGAAGATGTGGGGTCTTTTTATATGATGGAGTACTACTCTATCATAAAGAAGGATGAACTTGAGACATTTCTGGGTAAATGGATGCACCTTGAGACAATACTCTTAAGTGAAAAATACCACACACATGTTTGAATATCACATTGTTTCTCTGATGTGAGAAACTCAAAGGGTAAATATGGCCCAAAATATATAATACATATTGTAAAATAGAAGGAAAATGTTCAAATAAGAAGTTCAAGGGAGGGGGAAGCGAAAAGGAAAGAAGGGAGAAGAAAATGAGAGAATAGAAGCAAAAAATGGCAACAATAAGAAGGGAAAGTGGGGGAGGGAAATAGGAAAAAATGTAGCAAGTTATATCATGTACAGGCACGAATTCCCTATAATAAATATTATTATGTATATATAAAATGTACCAATAAAATTAATTAAAAATTAAAATAGGAATTTCTGGTAAATTTAAAAAATAAAACAAAAAACACAGGGTAATTTGTTTAATGCCACAGTGCTTCCATATAAATGTTTCCTGAAATAAAATCTGCTCTTCTTAGTCATTTACAGTCATTACTTAATTTACATGCTTATAGAATGAATACATGATTGAATAACTTAATTAATATAAAGCAGTGACTACATTTTCCTAATCTCTTGGTGTATGTGGGATTTATGAATGAATATGATTTCTGTCTCTTTAAATTTCTACCTCATAGTTTCATTTGTATGCATCTCTTACTAAAATGAAAATTCAATTAGCTAAAATTTTTCATACATATTAGAATACATTTATGAATATTAACTTTTTTCTTGTTCAACCATAACAAATACGTTAAACAATTAACATACATAATTTAAGGGACATTTCCTTCATCTTGCTTTTTGCAGGCCTTTGTATGTGTGTGTTTAATTCCTATCGTTGACTACAATTTTTATAATTTGGTATTGAAAATGATGCAAATATTTTGCCAGCAATTTTCCTATGAATTGTTGCTAGAATTAAATGTATTAACATTTCTTAACATGCTGTTTTAAGTAATTTTCTGAGTTATTTACAACATTTTAAGGTAAAATTATTATAGACTGCTAAGTTAGGTAAAACTATGCTACACAATCAGGCAGGGCTATGCTCTCAAGGGAGTCAGTGCCAAAGATGAGAAGACATTAACACTGGGGCCGGAAACACATCTGTCGAAGGCCAGGCCTCATGATAAAGATAGGATGAACAGGCATACGTGTCTCCCTTCAAGGGATAAACAATAACTTGAAGATTATATTATAATTGGTATCACCTGGTCCAATCAAGTCTAGGTAGACATCAGTCACACGTGGGTGACCAGGACCTTCTGACCCACCGCTTTCTAAAAATGTCTTTGTTTTTCCCACATATACTTGCTGTGTGACCTGCTTCCCCTTTGGATCAATATTACCTCAGCAACTATAATTGTAATCTTACTTATTGATCACAGTTTTGACCCACATTGAACCTATCTCATGATTTTATATTCACCTTGTGATTTTGCTTTATGAATCCTTCTTAGAGAAGTGGGTTCTGTGGCAAACCACTTTTTGGTCCCCTCCTGTCTCTCAGGAGTTATATCTCTCTGTAAATTTTTCCTACTGTCAGCCTCCTCTGTTCATTAGAATTGATTCTTCAATTTTGGAAAACAGAAACTCAGCATATCTGACATCTAGCAGGTTGGGAGGTAAACTTTCCCCTCTACATCAGCATTATATAAATTGGAGAAAATAAGGTTAGCAATGTTCATCTTATTTAATATATTTTATGGAATAAGAGAGCAACAACATAGACACAAAAGCAAAATATCTGACCATGTTCCATTCAAGAAAGAGAATATAGAGTGAGGCATGTGATGTCTTGGGAGTTACTTTAGCTAGGATTGTCAGGGAAGTTTCTCAAGGAAGGACTTCTTGTGGAAGCATGGGTAACAAGAGTGAGGACACTGGTCAAGTACCTGCCAGACCCAGAGAAAGCAAAGACAGAAGCCCCAATTATCTTTATGATGTTTAGAAGAAAAAGATTAGCATAACAGAAGTTTGTGAGCCAAGAGAGGACCGGTAAGTAGAGAAAGGTAAAAGCAAATAATTTAGACTGTGTTACTTTTGCAAGGTTAACTATGTAAAATTTTTCCTCAAGAAATTATTAAGAAAATAGTTCAAAGGACTTGCTGTTGGCTTAGATGCGAGAGATGCAAAAGAAAAAGAAAAAAAAGAAGACCCTCAATTTCATTTCTTCAAAAAGTACACAAGTGAGTGGTAATGTCATTTACTAAGATGAGAAGTATTCTGGAGGAAAAAGTATGCAGAATATGGAGATAAAAGCTAGAATTGAATCATCTTTACTTTGAGAAATCTATTATTAAAAATGCAAGTGAATAGATTTTCTAAGAGCTGTGTCAACAGATCAATTATGAGAACTTGCAGATAGTATAATACATGTTAAATTATTAATATGCATTGTGACTCCATGTGTTACCTTTCTCAAATAATACATTTACATTTTAATGAGATTTTACTAAGCACTTGAACCCACATAAATTTCTGGAATACTTACCATAATAGTCAAATGACAGATTATGAGGGCTTAATGCTATGATAGGAAACCATCATTTTTAAATACATAGAAACTTCACCACTCTACCCAAATGTAAGGTCTGATTTTTTCCTAGTGATAGAATACACTTAATCTTTCCTATGATCATTGCTTCTACACTCCAATTTCCAGAAGACAAACTTCAAAAAGACGAATCTCCAACTCATGAAAGCTTTCTCTAATAATATTCTTTAAAAATTTGAGAACCAATTCAATGGTTAATCTGGGCCTGATTTCTTTCTCTCAATAAAGTTAATAGGTCTGTATCTAGTAATTAAGTTGTTAAGGTAGTAAGGCTGACTTCAAATGTCAATAGATAATTTTTTTAAGAATATAAAACTCCACTGGTATCTATTATAAACAAAAGAAAGCTTTCACTTTCTAAATAGTTATATGTTTTTCCATCAACCTAGTTTTTCAGGGGTCAAAAATGTCTATAAAGTAACAGCAATGACTTGGTGATTGAGATTTATTCCTAAAAATTTAAGAGTAAAGTCAAGAAAATGCCATTCTAGACAGCCAAATTTTAGCCATCCTACTGCACGTGAGCTAAGCAAGATGCCTGATGTTCAGCTTCAATGAGATTTCAACTCCTAGACTGAAATCAGAACTTGCAACTCATTGTTTAATAAAAGATCTTTTTGAACTAAGAAGAGAGGGAGTAATTTTCAACAGTAGGAAATAACTGAGAAGACAAACGAGATTGTCAATGTTTCTCTTACTTTCACCTATAAAAGGTTCTAGTTCACAGTAGTTGGGGAATGGAATGTGCACTTTAACCTCATTTGATTCATTTCTGGATAAAAAGTCTTTTATTATATAGTCTTCAGGCAAATGCTATTTTTTAATTTTTTCTATATTTTTATTATGTAGTTACCATAATAACATAGCTATATTTTGTAGCTTTAAATATATTCTTTTAGTGGCTAATACTGATATTTAAAAGTTTATTAAAGGCTTGATCTCAAAACAAATACCTAAGTTTTATAGAACATCTTGTAGCTGAATTCAATTAAAATTACAGAATCAGATATGATAATCTTAATATATTAAGATATAGTTTAACACAGTTATATCAATTACAATGTTCTGCAGCAATCCATTCTCAAGCTTACTTTTTTTTTTTAATTGGTGCATAGGTCTTCTGGTCAGCTTTATTTACCTAGGACATTTTCTCTGCTTATGTAAGCTGGGCATTTGTAAGCATCTTGTCATATGCACTAGTAGGATGGTTGAAGTTTGGCTGGTAAAATGGTAGTTCCTTGACATACTCTTAAGTTATTAGGGATAAATCTAAAAACAACTTCTTCAAAGATGTAAGATGGATTTTGACAAAATTATGATATATTACTTTCCTTCATTTTGGAAGGTAAGTGAACATGGTGTATATTGGATCCCATAATAACATGTTTAAAACTGAAAATAAAATTTATGAGATTTTGTAATTCGTCCACATAAGGCAGGAAAACCACATCACATAAGATAGAAGATCTTGTGATTCAACTCTATAAGCAAAATGTCCTCATTTGAATTTTATCTAAATAAGGTAAGCATTCATATTATCTGATGACTATGTAGTAGGGAACACACACAAGTATTTATCTAGTTAAATTATGGAAAATAGTTTTCCAAAATTTTAATGGACCTTGTTTTCCTGGTGAGTCAATAGTTTTATAAAATTTGCACAATCTAGTTAAATTTTTATAAAATTTCCTCCAAATAACCTACAAATTAAAAGAAGGCATTCTAAGTTGCATACTTTGTATAGTCTTTATGAGCTTAAATCACAAAACAACTTCCCAGAGGTAAATACTTCACTTCAAAGATGTATAAACAAGAGAATACAAAATTCACGTAATATCTAGAGAGGGTAATTGGCAAATGGAATGGCAATAAATTTACATCATTATATGAAAATGCTTTTTTCTAATTAAGAATGTAACACATAATTGGAAAATGTAGAAATACACACAGCATGAAAAGATTTCAAAATTTTATTATAGAAATTAACCAAGTTAACCATGGTATCATATAGTGTATGTAGAATTGAAATTAATTTTATTAAAGAATAATTATATTAAAGAATAATTTATTAAGCAATATAGATATCTTGGTTATCTTTCAGATGTGAGTTTGAACCAAATTTGCACTGCTAGACAAGTGTTCTTCCACTGAACTACATTCTCAAACTTGCTTGCATAGTTTTGAACAGTCCTTAATGAAAAATTTGTAGAAAGTGGTATGTACAGAAAAGAATGTGTTAAGCAAGCATTTTCTTATGTGGGTAATATGATGTAAAGTAATCTCTTGGACTTTTGCTCTTTTCAAATATTCCTTTTGCCTTTAAAAGAAAGGTTGTGATGTTTCTAAATACCTGTGTGTATTGCTGGATGCTTCCTACCTGATGCTGAAGTTCTTGATAAGGTTTTAGTTTGTATCTTTTTTTTCTGAATCCCTCCAATCTATTCTGAGTGTTGTCTCCCCTCTCTATAGGAATTCTTGCAATTTAGACATTTGAATCTCTGTCAGGTAGGAAAATTAAATTACAGTGTTCAATTATTTTTATTTTCATTCTATTGATCCTGGAGTAGTGATTTTTTTAAAAAAAAGTTATTTTCTAAATATATATATGTATACAATATGTAATATATTTAATATGTAAATGTATGTAATATATATTTGATGAAATTTGTGTTTACATAGTACTATTTTTCTGTTGAATTTTTAATTTTGATTACAAGAAAATTATATATATAATATGTATTTTGTCTCAAATTCAGTATTTCTATTTATCATCCACTTTTTTAGATTTTTGTTGAAAATACCCTCCTTTCTCAGAGTTCTGAGAAGTCACAATTATTTTCTTGCTTTCTGTTGTGACAGAGATTTTAAAATGTGATGTTACATGAATTTTTATTAAGCTGTATAATAAAAACAAGGGCCTGGAAGAAGCTATAGAGTTGAAATATTAAATAAAAGATGAAATGATAATAAATTAAGCTTCAAAACATGATGCCAGAGGGTCACTGCACATAGGAATTCGTCCTGATGAGAGCTGTCTACTCTGGCACCTTGACTCTTCTAGTTGAGTAGCTGTCACATGTGGCAGCTTAGCAGACGGCACATTATCATAAGGTCTTTAGACTTGGACTCAAGGCCAAAGAATATCCTAGCTATTCTTGCCTTGAAGACTATTCAAAACTAATAGCTATTTCAACTTATCTCATCTCTCTCAACATTGTACATTTGGCACAAATCATAGGGTACCTTAAATTGATAAAATGCCTCATTTTATTTTATATTTGCACAAAATTGATATAATCACAGAGTTTTTAAATTCAGTACTTGAATAAGTTCTTCCAGAATGCAGAAAGAAGGAAGTAGATTCAGAGGTTCACATGTATATCAAGGTCAAAGTCATGAGAAACAAAACCTACTGATTTGATGAAAGGGTCCCTTTTAAATAACCTTCTTTAAAGGAGCAGACTCTTTTGTTACACAAGCTAGTTTACAGTTCATGTTCTTCCAAGAAATTTTTAAAAAGAAAGAAAATATACCATGAAATTTTGCATTCTTTGAGTAAAAAGGCAAATTTTCACTTTCGTAATTAATCGATAAGGGAATTGTGGCCTGCTCATATTTTGAAATATGCAGAATAAATAAATTAACATGATTTCTTGTTATACAGTTTAAAATTAACTGTATAACTTCAGCATATGTTAGAAAAACATGTTACTTAACTATCAGGAAGGAAATTATAAACATTTGGAAATAAGATTAATAGTAACCATAAAATAAACTAA
>RJWT010042395.1:0-12361 GCA_004365215.1 Cuniculus paca
TCTATGCAAGAAAACACATTTAGCTAGAAAGAAAATTCATAGTCTGAAAGTCAAAGGAGAGAGAACAATGCCCTATGTGACAGGGAGCCAGAAAAAAAAATAGGGGTAGCTTGCCCATTAATTGCAGAATGGATAAGAAAGACATGGTATTTCATGGGGCAGAAACCTACTCAGCTATAAAGGAAGATAACCTCAAGGCTCTTGTAGGTAGATAGAGGCAACTGGTAATAGTGCTCATGGATGTAATGGACGAGAGTCACAAGGGTGAATTTTGTGTTGTCTCCATAGCATAACAAACTAAAGGTGTTAGTGGGATCCAAAATGCACAATACATATTGGGAAAGTCAAGGGGGAGGAATTATCTAAAAAGGGAAAGAAATGACCACTATTAATCTATTATCATGATTTGAAATTTAGATTGTATTCATTGTTCTGATTAGTTTCATTTTATTCTGATTTGCTTGGTTTTATTATAGTTGATGGCATGGACAGCTATTTTAAAGATAACAAAATATATAATTGCAGCCATCGAGGATGTCCAATTAGCTTGTTTAGAAACCCTGTATGGCTTTCATTGTTTGTTTTGATTGATTTTACTCTATTCTGTGTGGTTTGATTATAATAGGTCTGAAGGTGTAGGCAACTATTCTGAAGATAACAAACATTATGGTAGCCAATGCTGTTTTGCTAATATCTTGAAATTCTGTATTGCTTACATTATTTTGCTTTGTTTGTTTTGTTTTGTTTCTACTGTTTTCATTTGTTGTATTTTGTTTGATTTTACTTATCCCTGATGATATGGGCAGGTATACTGCAGATAACAAGAGGCATTATGGTAGCCTTACCGATTGCTTTTTACCCTGTTTAAAAGTCATGTACAATGTTCGTTGCCTTGTTTTGATTGACTTTACTCTGTTTTGTTTTGTTTGATTGTATTCTTTTCAAAGTAAAAAAAAAATCACCAGATACCAACTATGAACTAATTGGTACTCTCATAATCTATTGGTGTTTAATAAGTTACCCTAGAACTGAATTATATAAAATAACCACTTATCATGCTTATTGGATTCTGTGGGTCAGGAACTCTGAGTAGAGGAAGAATGATCTAGCTCTGCTCATCTTTTCTGGGTCCTCAGCTACGTGGCTTGAAGGCTAATATAACAGCCAGCTGCTGCAGTACTCCAATTGTTCGTATGCTCAAAGTTCCAATGGTAAAAGCCAGCTGTGAACAGGACCTTAGCTGGAGTTACCAACTTTCACTTCTTTATAACATGGTAGCTGCAGAGAGAGCCAGGCAGAAGCTGTGTGGCCTTTCTAACCTAACCTTTGAGTCATGCATCATCACTTCTGCAACATACCATTAATCAAGGAAAGCAGTGGCCTGGCTAGGCTTGAGAGAAGAAAGCGTGGATTTTACCTCTTAATGGAGACTGGCAAGATTCTTAGAGAGCACTTGGAGCTAGAAATATTGCTCTACAGTTTCAAGAAAACCCAACTCATTACATTATATAAAAATATTCAAACAAATAAAAGATGGAAATGGGTGGAGGAGGTATGAAATTATAAACTACCAAAATTGACTATCTAGATTTGTGAAGAGAACAAGATAGAATTTTAAAAAATTAAAAAATTATCATTAGAATCTAAAACTCAGTGGATGAATTAAATGGTAAATTGATATTTTTAAAGAATTGGTTTTAAAATACAGCTCTTAAGAATTTACTTGAAATATATTATGCAGAATAAGAAAGTAAAAATATTTGATAGAGTGATTAAGACAGAAGATGCCATGAGAAGGCCTGATATAGGTATAATTGGGACTCAAGGAGTGAATAGAGACAATGAGAGAGAAGAAATATTTGAAAATATAATGACTCAGAAGAAAAATAAATAACGAGAACTCTGCACCTAGCTGTCTGAACAGTGAAGCTGCACATACACAGATGGTCTTAAAGCCAGAGGGAAAAGTTCATTGTAAAGGAATAACATTTGAACTGATGGTTTATTTCTCGCCAGACACCATGAGATCCAGAATAGTGAAATTATGTCTCTAAAGTGCCAATAGAAAAATAACTACCAGCTTGGGATTAAGAAGCCAGTGAAATAATCTTTAAAGCATGAAGGGAAATAAGCATTTTCAGATTTTTTTTAAACACAACATTTTTACAGATGGACCCTCATTTACAGAATTTCTAAGTGATGTATTTCATAAAGAAGAAAAAAACTTTCAGAAGGAAGGCCTTAAGTATAAGAAGGAATAACAAAGGAATTGGTAAATGTAGAAGTCAAAAGTTTTCTGTATTAAATAATACAAAATCAGCCAGGTAGATTGTTGTGAATTTGAGACCAGCCTGGGCTACAAAGTGAGCTCAAGGCCAGCCTGAATGGCGTAGTGAGACCTTGTCTCAAAAAGACAAGGGCTGGGGATTTAGCTCAGCAGCCTAAGCGCCTGCTGGCAAGTGTGAGGTTGTGCTGCACAAAATAATAATAATAATAATAATAATAATAATAATACAAAATCTAGTTTGAACCAGGTGTGGTGGCACGTGCCTATAATCCCTGCATTCAGGAGGCTGAGGCAGGAGGATTGCATAAGTTTGAGGCCAGCCTGGACTCCAATAGTGAGTTCAAAGGGCAGCCTGATTACACAGGGAGACCCTATGTGAAAAACAAAAAAAAAAGATTCTGATTTGTAGTGTTTGTGAAATGTAAGACTAAAGAAGTATGCTACTAGACAAGTTGGGCTGTTTCTTGTTTTATTTGTATAATTTCTTACATCATTTGAAGAGATGGAAAATTCATTTAATTAAATTCATTAATTCATTCATTAACATTGTGAAGTTTAGACACACATGGGAAAATTTTGAGGGAACCACTAAAATAATAGAAATAAAATTCGTAATTTCCAATGCAGTAGAAAAGAACTATTGAAATAAGAAAAAACAATTAAGTCCTAAGAAAAGCAATTAAGGTAAAAAAAAATAGGCAGAAATAAATCCTAGTATCAGTAAGCACAATAAATGTAAGTCAACCAACCTAGCCAGTTACATGCTCTACAATTCACTCTGTGAAATTGCTATAACCTTCATGCAACAGCCAAAGAAGGATAATACATGAAGGAGAAATTGCTAGGTTCATCCTACTGATGGCCATCATTGTAGAGGACAGATGGTAAATATGAAAACTGCAAAGCACACAGGGTTGCACCCACCCCTCTCTGTGTCAAAATGCCTGCAAGGACACACTGTCTCCTTCTAGTTTATTTTTTGGGTAAAGGCAACAGGAGATCTTTATTGGTATCATCTCATTTGAAACTGTGTATTAATATTCATGACCTGAGACTACTATACAGCTCCAGGGTTATATAACAGTACCTCTTTTATGACCCAAGATGTCACAGTCATGATGAATAATGAGGTGCTTATGGGGGGTATTGAAGGATTAACTATATACTCATAACCAATCCAAGAGTTGCAGAGATGAGGCGCCATCACAAAGAATTTACAAAGTGATTCATCTTTGTTGTTGTAGACAGATTGCATTCTCATTCTGTCTCTGAAAGTTTATAGGCAGTCTCTGAGTAGTTACAGATGTATTATTAATAATCCTTAGGAAAGCATTACATGGTTGTATATTTTATTTCAATCTTTTTTTTTCTGGGTCTGGGGATCAAACTCATAACCTCGCACTTGTCAGGTAGGCACTTATGCCACTAAGCTAAATCCCCGGCCCTCGTGGTTGTATATTTTAAGCATTGCACATATCCAGAAATTTGGCACCGTGGAATCTGACCTGGTAATAATGCCACTTCTTGAAACTTGATCCCCTTGAGACAAACCTAAGGAAATCCTGTTTTTCCTCTGGACCCATGAATCTACCATTCCTCTCTTCAATGGTGTCTTGAAGGTTGAATTGGCAAATTAAGATAAAGTTAGCAACCGAGCTGCCTCTCCCCCCTCCCACTTTGAGAGCTGTTACTTAGTAAAGAGACAGGTGGAAAGGCCAAAGGCCCTAGTGGGATTGGTTTGTGCATCTGAACTGGGTAAGAAGCTATTACCTAGTTGTAAACTCCAGCCAGTACCCAGTGATGCAGGAGACAAGCACAGGAACCATTCTTTAGGCAGTGGCCTATATACTGAGTGCATTGCACTGAGCTCTGTCTTAAGAAGTCAGAAGCTTGGTCATCTTTCACTAGAGGAAAGGATCCACCAACTTCAAGTGGTCTGGTTGTAGCTGCTTCAGTTCTCTTCCTCAGGTACCTTGTAGGAAGGATGATAGGACAAGATTCAGATACTTCTGTGTCCCATGGTGAAGATATTCTCATACCTACTATGGACTGAATGTTTGTGTCCCCCCAGGATTCATCTATTAAAATTCTAACCCCCAAGGTGATGATGATATTAGGAAGTGGAGCCCTTGAGAGGTGATTAGGCTATGAGGGTGGAGCCCTTATAAGTGGGACTAATGCCCTTATTAAAGGGACCCTGGCAAGCTCCCTCCACTCTTCTACCATATGAGGACACAGCAAGAAGACAGAACTCTGGCAATCAAGAAATGGGTCCTCACCACGCTATATCTACTGGTGCCCTGATCCTGGACTTCCAGCCTCCAGAACTGGGAGGAATAAGTTTCTGTTCTTTAGGTGCCACACAATCTGTGATACCTTCTTACAGCAGTCCAAACAAAGATAACCTCACAGTTATCTCCAGCATGCTACAAAAAAGGCATTTGGGGAAGGCAGGAAAGCACAGAGCAATGCTTCAGTACCATTTAGAAGGCCACATAGTAAGCCCAGTCAAGAAGAACTGGCTGTCCAGCCCCACTACATTCTTTCAATAAGACTAGATACAGCAGAATGGTAAAAGTCCAGAAAAGCCCTCAAATATTTGTGTCTCACCTGCTGATCTCTGAGGTGACCTCTGCCTTCTTGCAGTTCCTGCACCTCTAGGGGGCATCTGGCTCAGAGAGCATCTCCACCGCTTCCTGCTGCTACTCTCCATCCCCAAGCCTTAGAGTAAAGCAGAATGCACTCTTCACCCTGGGAGAACTGGAGGTATTGGAGAGACAGGAGGAGTGGGGAGATTGTAAAATCTCCGCTGGCACCATGATCAAAGGGCAAAGCACTGTGTAGGGAAACCCTTTTTGAGGAGAGGTAGGGGTTCTGTTTTATTTTGGAATGACATCTTTCTTTTTTAGATACATCATTTAAAAATATGGTGTTGTTTAAGCCATATTAGTTTCAGGATTAATTGATTATTAGTGTAGCTGAAAAAAAAATAAAAGAAAGCAGAACCTTTCTGCACCTGTAAACTTGGGCCTGGAAAACATTGTTGATTTTACCTTTTCCATTGTCTTTTGAGTTACAAGTAAATATGAAACACTTAATTATTCATTAGCTGTATTTTCAGAATTCTTTTGCCTGCTTTTTAGATCACAACGGTTGCCAATACTGGTGATCAAAAGCAGCCATTGCAGTTTACAAAAGAATTTTTTGGAAAACTTTCTATATCATTATTCTGTAGCTGTGTTTACCCATTACTGATATTGTATATGATTAGAAGAGGCAAGGAACAAAACCAACTATAATACTCTCCTAACATAACTTGACCTATAATTTCGCTGTCTATATTTTGAAACCAGGATTCAGTTTATTTTAGTTAATATGAGATGCTTGTTAGCTGTATAAAGTAATGACAGGCATTTGTCATCTGAGCTCTGACAGTCTCAGATTCAAACCTTGATCCTACCATTTCCCAGCTGCCTCAGCTTTCCTCATCATCCACAGGGAAAAAACACAACCTACTATGTGTTGGCACGGGGTGGGGGAAGGATTAAATGATATCACTAAGCAGAAACTCTGAGCCCAACACCTAGCAGTTAGCAAATGCTAAATAAATAGGAATTCTGCTATTTACATAGCTGTCTAATAGGAAATCCAAACATGGTATTTGTGGCTAAAGGCTCGATGAGAAACTCTGTAGGAAAACAGACCCAATGGTTATTCAATCAGAGATTCAGGTGGTGCTGTAGTGAGTCTTGCGCCCAAACTGCAGCCTTGAGATCTAGAGCTGCCAATGAGAATATCTAAGGATTAGATTCCCTTTCCTTTTGCAAAACCTTCTTAGGAGTACTAGATCTAATACATCGTACCGAAGATGTCAATAATGCAAATTTGTTGGAGGCCATATGATACAGGAGAAGATCATAACATTCCTTGGCTCTGTATTCCTGGTTCTACATTGGACTAACCGAAGGGTTTTGATTTGCTTCCTCCCCCATTAAATGGGCAAAAAGTACGCCTCTAGGAGATTCAGTGAGGTTCTGTTTGTGAAGGTGCCAGCGCAGCCAGAGATGACAGTATCTGGTGGCCGTATTGCCTGTTCTTACCCACCCCACCTTCCATACTCACCACTGACCCCCCTTTTGTATTGAAAACTGATTATTTTCCAGCAGTTGTCTAATAATTTGGAATCCGCTTCTTTTCAGTATCAGGGCTTGTTTGGGGACACCTATGAAATAGGGAGCTCCCTCAGTCTTAAGTGAGGGCCTTAAAATGACCAAATGACCACACCTTGTGTCCTGTGGATTTTCTCAAGAGAAAATCTTTATTGCTATTTGGAAATAATCTGTTAATCTCTGCCTCCAAGTAGCTTGACAAAAATGTCGAAAAACTTAAATATAAGATTGAGAGAAAAAAATTGATACATAATACTGATCATGTTCTTGTCTATGATTTGAAAATAATTATGTTAGTGTTTACAGGCCCATGCACAGTAGTAATCCTTGAAGTCTTCCTTGGTTTACACTGTAGTTTCAGGTTGTCCTTTTGGGTAGCTTATTATATGATGATGACAAATCCACTAACATTACTGGAAGTCACAGTGCAACCTTCTTGGCACTTAATACACTACTGCTGCTGAATCAAAGTCTTGCAAAATTGTGTTATCATCTGTCTGGCTTTGCACTTTGATGAGCCTGTTCTGAGTAGTTTGTTTTGCTTCTAATACTTCTGTAGCCTGCGGCTAGATGTCATCCTTTGCTTTATGAGAACTGTATTTTTTTGTCATTCTTTTCTTTATGAGAGTTGTATCTTTGCTATTCTAAAACAACTTATATAGAGTTCTGGGAGAATCTCTCACATCCCTGTAAATACTTTAGGAGTCACCAGAGGAAGCTATGAAGAAGCCTATCACTTGTCCACCATGAAGCAGTGGACAAGAGCATAAGTGCCAGTCTTGCCCTCATCCTTGGCTCAGATGTAGAGTGCTTAAAAAATGCAAACCCCAGTGCTTTCATATGTTCATTTTAGAGCTACATGCTATTATTCCTACTATGGAATAATAATCGATGGAAAAGTGAGGCTCAGAGAGGTTAAATGTTATTCTCAGGGTTAAATTGGCTATGAATAAGTAATAGAATTAGGATTTTAATACCTGCTCTCTGACTTCAAGCCCAGACTCCTATCAGCTATAGTATATTAACAGTTAGGGAAAATAATAAGTTATTGTTATGTTTTAGATCTACAGCGTCCCCCTAAAGGCTCATGTGATCAGAGATGGAGATTTTAGAAGGTAGTTAGATTCAATGGAGGAGGGAGAGAGAGAGAGAGAGAGAGAATCTTTCTGTCCCTTATATTGTATGCAGGCTACCACCCTAGGGTGAGTGTAGCACTCACACCCTTAATCCCATGAAAAATAAGAAGGAAGACCCAAATAGTCACAGGTGAGTAGATGTGTGTGCAAAAGAATATTATACTGAATGCAGATTTATGAACCAAGCTAGGGGCTAGGCAAAAACACTTAACAGCAGACTCAAAGGGTAAATGAGTTAGTGCGGCTGCCTCTACATCAGGCAGGAGCCTCATCATCCCCTTGTGCCCACAACATCAGTTCTGACTCCCTGACTCTGTACTCTGCAGAACTTTTACTGGGCTCTATCCATATAAGTCATTCAACTCTGCGGAGCCTGGAGAGTCTTCTGTGGGAGTCTACTTGTTCTGTGCCAACCCAGGAACTCCCTCTTTGACCCTCTGGGCCATTTAAAGACTTAAACTTCTGCTAGACCCATCTCACTGAGGCCTGTTCTGTTTATAAGACTCATATGTTATGGTTTGTGTCTAGATGTTCCCCCAAAGCCTCATGTGTTCATGGTGGGAAGGCTTTTTGGAGGTGGCTGAATCTAGAGTTTGTGATTTCTTTTTTCAGTAAGAACAGTACTACTTGGATACCTACTATGTGTACAAGCATCATTTTAAATAGTACTAAAATAAAGAAAATGTCTGCCTTAATGGAGCTTGTAGCTCTATTGGGAAGCCCAAACAATAATAAATTTTTACAAAATTGAAACGAGAACTCTGCTATGCTGAAAATTTTCAAAGTTATTGTGATAGCATTTCACTGGTAATGTTCAGTTATGTGGTCAAAAGGGCATCTCAGAGTAGGTGACATAAGGCTGAAATCTGAATTGCAGGAGGAAGCCTATTCTGCCAAGGTAGGTAGGAAAGTATTTTCTAGGGAGGAGGACTGCAGGGGCAAAGGCATTGAGGTAAGATGTGCTTGAAATTGTTGACAAACAGAAAGAGCACTATTCGTGGTTAGAATATAGTTAGTGACAAAACCAGTGGAAAGAGATGAGTGTGCAGTGGGTGAGCACGAAGAAGTGTGGTTTCTAAGTATGGGTAAATGAGTAGCCATTGGAGAAGTCTAAATCTAGAAGTAGCATAATGTTCTTTATGTTTTAAGATGATAACTGGCTGCTTTGTTGAGAAATGATTATAAAAGTTCAGGAGTAGAGGTAGCGTCACCAGGTAGGAAATGAGTGATAGCTTGGATTAGGGTGTTAGTCATGGAGATGGTATAGAGTGGCAGGAAACATTGTGTAAGTAGAGGCAACAGGACATGTTCATGGGTTGGATGACAGTGTGAGGAAGTCAAGTACAATCGATCCTCATGGTAAACAGGGTAAAAGGTGACCTAACCAGAAAGGCTGTAGCTCCAGGTTTCCCCATTCCCTTTAGTGCTGCTTTTCTGTACTAAAACTTACAAAGAAAGGAATAAGTGGATACTCATTGACATCCCTGCTGCTGGCAATAGCAGCAGCGTCTCTAGTTCCAGGGGTAGTTGGAATAAATGGACAGTCAGAGACCAAAAGGAAAGGAAAAATTTGGGATTCTCTTTGAAAGTGATAGCTATTTCATTCATTCACTCATTCATTCATCAAATATGTAATATCTGCTAGACATAGATACATGTTGTGAATATAAAAAGATGAATTTGAATTCTATCTGGGATATTCATTCTGTATCATCATAGGAATATTCACAAGCAACCTACCTCTGAGTCACATCTTTGGGTTGAGACCTCTATGAACTCCAAGTCAGTTAATAGATACAACAGCCACATAATTTCTCACTTAGGTATGGTCTTCCTACACAGGAATCCTTTAGACTATTTCCTCAATGTGTTTCTGAAAAGAAAGCAGACATAGTCATTCTTCATGGCTAAACATTGGCAGTTGTGTTGTCCTCTTCCTGTACTCACTCATCTTTTCTCACCTACTCACTCCCAGGACTAACTAGTACACAAAGGCAGAACCTATTCCTTTTTGTGAAAGAATACAAAGGGTGTCTACAATGCTCTCTTTTTCCCTCTCCCAAGATCCAAACTGCATTAATTTATCATTGTATATTTCCAGTTTAAGAGGCTGTTAAATCCAATAAATTTTGATGAAGGTTGGAAGCCCAAACACTTTAATGAAGCCATAAATCAAGAAACCACAGCAGCTCTCTTCAAATGTCCTTACACCAAATTATTTGCAGGGTAGAATATTCCCTGTGGTGTTACAGCGCCTGCTTCAGGCAGTTAGATGCTTTCCCCACTTGGGTTCTACTTAAATTACAGTCAGCACAATGTAAAGCTGGTGTGGAGAAACTTAACTTTGTGGTTCAAGTATCAGCTACTTCATGCCATTTTCATGCCTTTGTTTTAAAGTATAGTTTTGATCGTGCATGGCTTTGAAGCTACACATATCAGAGGACAAGTCCTACAAACAGACATCTTTGTTTTGATAAGTTATCCCTGCCCCTCATAACCGCAGTGATGGAGATACTTCCCCATTCAGGTCACACCCCAAGTTAATATCCAGCCACCAGTTTGGCCTTCTGGTCTCATCTTTAGAATTCTGCTGCTGTTACCTTATGTGCTGAAATGAAAAAGTCTCTTATCTATGGACTAAATTCCCTCTGGTATTTTTTCAAATGTCTTAAAATGTTCACTTACTTATAATCTCAGACTTAATAGTTTTATTGGACTCAGTGGATCTCTGTTTTGATATATTGTATCTGTTCTATATACTGTCATGTGTTATTTAAATGTATTTATTATAAAATGGGACATGCCCAAGCTTTCCAGAGTACCAAGGAATTTGCCCTCTGGGCATATTTTTCTATGAACTGCATCAATCTCATGATCTCTTCCTCTTTCCCATTTTCGTTCACTGAGCATTCTAGTAGCAGGTGTTACTATAGTAACATGAAAAAGACTCTTCAAACAAAAATGGGAAAGAGCGCTGAGCTTGCATCTTCACTACTTTAGGTTGCTGTGAGCCCATCAACCAAGATACAGAGAGAGAATCTCTTTCCTTTGGGTCATTAACTGCCATTAGAAATGGGAGTGTATCGTACTTACAGATTCTTATGACTTCAATTCATCAGCTGTTTACTAAGCCCCACTGTGTATGAAACCCCTCTATGTTCTGGGGATACATGAGAAGATACAGTTGCTGCCTTCAAGGAGCTTGCAGACCAGGATGCCCCTGTCATTTAAAGGGGCTGTTTTATAGAAATCTTGACAAAAATGCAATTTCAATCACTTTTCTGCCAGATATCTTTTTTTCTAAATCTCTTAAAAACATGTTCTTGGTTTATGGTTATAATATGAACTTTTGTCCCGAATACCCCGCTAATGAGATGAAAATAGAACTTTCCCTTTGAAATGCTTAAACAAGCCTACTATGGTTCTGGGAGCTCTTGCTGCTATAGGTCATACACAATGGCTTACAAACGTTTGCATGCCAGTTACTTTATTCCCTTGCGATCATCCTGTTGACAATGCCCAAGGTGAAGTAGAAGGCACAGGCATTACACAATTCCAGATAGCTGTGTGGTGAAATTAGAAGCATTTTTATTATATTGGAAAAAATAAACAAAATAGATGATGCTAGATGAAAGAAATAGAGTAACAGGTGAAAAATTCAGTGAATTCTATTTTTCCCAGTAAGCAAGTAACAAGGAGTATTTTCTGAAGATAGCTTATTGCTTGAATATTTGCTACCTTTGAAAGCTATATCATTTCTTCTGGTATACTCTGTGTGACTCTATTCACTGCATTTAATTCTCTCCTAGTCAGAGTTAAAGTAGAGTAAATCATTTCAATGCTTAGAGAATCTCACTTGTAAGTATAAAGTGAGATCTGTTCCCCAAACCCCTAAGCACTACATCCTTGCTCCTTGACCTACTGGAAAGCATTTGGAGTGGTAATACACAGAGATTCTAATGCTCCTAGAAAGTCAAATTTGTTGGCTTGGTGTCTTAGTCACTTTCCCAATGTAATACACAACACCCAGAGTTTAAAGGAGGAAAGGTTTATATGGTTCATAGTTTCAGCCTATGGCAAGCTGTTTCAGTTACTTTGCTCTTGTTCTTGAGACAAAATACTTGATGCCCAATATGCAAAGGTTTATTTCTTACAGTTTTTGGAGGTTTCAGTCCATACCCAGCTGGCTCCAAGGCAGGGTGGCATGACTGAGGGGCAGTCATTCATGGCAGCCCGCAAGTGGCAAGAGTGAACAGGGCAAAAAAGAGGAAAACACACCTCCTTTCCTCCCTTATATTGTATGCTGGCTCTGCCCCTGGGCAGGTGCAGCACTCACACCAGTAATCCCAGCACCAGACAACAAACCAATCATAAACACTAGATTCAGCCACCTCCATGACTGTATGAGGCTTGGGAGGACACCTAGATATGAACCATAACACAGGCTGTCGCCAAGGCAGAAGCTGCATGGTGGAAGGGTCTGGCAAAGGAAAGCTGGCAACCCCTGGCAACCAGGAAGTAGAAAGAGAAGAGAGGAGCCACAGACAAGAATACAACTCTCCAGGTTACATCCCTGGTAACCATCTGCCTCCTGTGACCAGACTCCACCTCCCAGCATCACATTCAGTTCTCCAAGTTCCAGTTACTTTCCAAATGCACAAGACTTTGGGGGAAATTTTAGATCTAAGCCATAACACTTGCGTTTGAATTTTTATCATTCATTCCAACCCCAGGAAGAATGGGCTTTACAATAAATGAAGGACCCAAAG
>RJWT010042396.1:0-12145 GCA_004365215.1 Cuniculus paca
AGTACTTCCCAACAGTACTTCGAGCTACAGGCTCTGAATAGCCCCAGGTAGTGTAAGGTGGAGCACACACAGGTTTGCACAACCAGCAAGCAGCAAAGTCGGGAAAGGATCACAGGCTGGTTGGTTCCCAAGTGTAACTGTGTAATCTCTGCTCTACGAAACTTCGTGACCACCCGGGCCAGCTTGCGGGACTTTGCACCTGCACACAACCACTTCAATGAGCATAATCTACCTTCTCAGCTACCTGGATTCACACTAGCTTCTGCAGTTAGGCAGAGTGTAATGTTACTTCTTACATGATAATTAGGGTCCACCAGAATAAGGGCCCTGGTAAGAGCTGTGTTGCTTATGGGGAAGTCAGGAGCTCACCGCAGACCTTAGGAGAGCCCCTTGTTTGGAAGAGGGCATTGTGTCCCTATTAACTTTGCCTGCCTGCCTTTCCCAGCTTAGTCTGGTGAACACTTAATTACCAGTTATGAATCAAAGCGCACTCTGAACAAATGCTCCTCTTTCCATTCTGACTGCGTGGGTGCCACCGCCAGCGTGGGCCCGGGTAAGTGAGCAGTCTCTGTCCTCACTAAGCTCAGAGCTCTGTACCCTAAATGTGCAATGATTCATGAGCGGCTATAAAGATGCAGAGGAAAAAGGACCCAGCTCCTGTCAAGCTCTGCCATGCTGTGATAATGGTGCCTTCAGGAAACAACCGAGCATCTTACTTAGCAGCGTGATTTTAAGTTTCTTGACACCCAAGTCATTTAAAGGCAATTTTTAACATGCTTTGACTCTGCTTCTTATGCATTTCTTCAAGCAAGTCTTCTTAAGCATTGGTAAATGCCTAAGCCTCCCAACAGGTCCCCTTTGCCGCCAGCTGCATGGGCCAGAAAGCTCCTGTGCGGACACAGCACTGTGTCCTTCGTGTGCAGGGAGAATCCTCACTCTCATTGCTGTTCAGAGCCAGCACTCAGAGCACAGGGTGATTTCCAACTCTTGAAGGTTTGCCTGTCATTGCGAGCGGGTTATTTCAGACTTAACCTGCTGACCCCCAGCCTGCCAGTCCCTCAAAGATCTGGTTCTGGGGACTTTGGCATTGAGCACGTTGTGACTGTCCATGACGGGCCAGTGGCTCCATATGGGCTCCTATGATACCTGGGCATCTGATTTTCCTCCCTGGAGCATATGCTGGGACCACTCCTGCCTGGGATGGCCGAGCCGTAGCCCAAGCAGGAGGACAGTGGTAGGAGAGGTTTGATAAACTAAACACGTGAGCTTAGCATTGGTAGTTTTTATTTTATTTTTGCTTCTTAATTTGAGAATTAGAAGAGAATAAGGAAAGAAAGACTAAATATGGTACTTTTCTCTGTGTGTGCTGGAATATGGAATTAGTAAGAAGTAGTTTTAGATGATTAAGTGTAGACGAAGTAAAGGCTGACCGTCTGTACGGTCTTCTGTATACACAGGGTTTTCAGCAATGAGCAAACATTGTTTGTATAACTTAAACAATGAAAGAAAATCCTGTTTGTGCCACCGCTCTCTGCCTTCTCCTCCTGTCACCCACTAGTGTTGTGTTTCAGCTTGGTGATGATAACTGCATTGTCACAGATGTCTGCCAGAGTTCCATGAATCATCTTCCAGTATCCTTATTAAGCTGCATTCTTATTAAAAAACAAGGGGTTTCCCAAAATAAAGCAAAAACCATTGGACCCAAAGAACAGTGATTCCTAGAAGTCCACTGCATTTTCCTGGGGAATAGGAGCACTTGGAGCTTCCAATAAGGCCATCGCGATGAGAGGCCAATGTGGGAAGATTGCCCATCAGCATTTACAATCCATGCCTCAGGGGCGGCACATGCTTGCCCTGTGAAAGTCAGGTGTGGTTTAGGAAGCAGGGGGCAGTTGAACAAGGAGGCATTAGCAGTGCGGGAACTCATAAAGAACTTCTCAACTGAATGCTGAAGGCCTCTATAGCAGTTTATCTACTGACTCCCTTGCTCTGATTTTGATATTCACACGAACACCACCAATCAAAATCTTACTTTTGTGAGCAGATTGGCCACTGGATATCAACTCCAAGGCTGTATTTCTTTGAGCTTTTGCCTGATACAGCCGATCAGATCAACAGAAGACTGCGGTGAGCTATGTTTACTCTGGACAAGCCTCTCACACACCCCTTTAATCTAGCATGAGCCATTCTCTCTGGGAGACAAAGGCTTTTGTGCAATGCAGGAGAACTTTCCCAAGGATAAACAAGAGCAAAACTATGTCAAGTGTGCTTGGCAGAAAACGTGCTGCTTACTGGAGGCCACAGGAAAAAGAAATAGGGAACAGAGAGCCTGAAGTAGCCACTGCGGGCTAACCTGCTCCCAGAGGCCTGTGTGACAGATGGGCTTGGTGGCCTCAGTCTCCTCCCAGGGATGCTGGGCCCTATGTTAGGTTACAGACCTTTATGATCCAGGAGGCTCATGCTGGAGGTCGCAGGGTTCCACAACAAACATACTGCAGGTAAACAGCTCCCTTCCTAGTCTTTTCCTCCGTATCCAAGTAAAGTTCCCCCATGGAATGACAGATGAGGAAAGGGCCCCCTGCTATATTTCTGGGGAAGATAGTAAAAGGGGCTTTGTTCCTTGTGGAAGAAATGAGCCAAAAGGTACTGGATGTAGCAGCAGGTTCAAGAATTCACACATTTTTTCTGCTTCTGCATCATAAAGATCACAAACATACTGGATTCAGAATTGCTCATCATGCCAGCTGGGCAGCCATGGGGACAGGTGATGGCTAGTCAGTCTCATTTCAGCTGATGTAATTGGCGTGTGCCTGGAAAATGTGTGATTTCTAACACGTGCACACGTGCACATGTGCACATACGCACAGGATTAAACAGATGAGCCATGGTCACAACTGAGAGACACTTCTGTGGAAGGGGTGGAGAAACTTCAGGCAAAGCAGAGCACCAGGAATTCTCTTCCCTCATCTCTGATCTCAGCACAGGGACAAGTTCAAGCAGAGAAAAAGACATAGAAAGAATTCCAGACTCTTATGACCAACCTCTCTCTCTCTCTCCCTCTCCTTCTTTTTATCTTCCTCTGTCTGTCTCTCTCTCTCTCTGTCTCTCTCTCACCTCCCCCATGTAGTTGAATTCGTGTTAAGTGAAATAACTAAAGAGGTGTTCTTTTAGTTACTTTTCTTGTTGCTGAGACAAAATACCCAACACCCTAAGTTAAAGGATAAAAGTTTATTTGGCTCACTGTTTGTAGTGGTTTTGTTCCACAGTGGGCTGGCTCTAAGGCAGCATGGCCACAGCAGAGGAGAAACAGTCCACTGCAGGCAGAAAACAACAAAAGCAACAGGCAGCAAGTGGCAAGCCTCTTTCTGTCCCTTTTTTTGCCCTTAAGCCCAGCACCCTTGATCCTAACATTGCACCATTAACCACTCCCAGGAGCACACACTCTAGATCCAGGTACCTCTGAAAAGCCCCACCTATAACTGCATAGGGTTTTAGGGAAACATCAAGGCACAAGCCGTAGCAGGTGCATAGCAGGATTCCACTACACTTAGGAGAAAGAATTACTGCGTAGAAGTTGTTTGGGAAAGTCAGGTACGCTGACCACAGTCTCTTTACAACGAGCAAAAATTAGACTCAGAGGGGCCTAGGGAGGTCCACCTTCCCTGGTCTCACCTGGATATGGACTTCTGTCTCCTTCTTGCACAGAGGAGTTTGCTCTCCCCAGCCTTTGGTGAACAGCTGTTATGACTGATCACAGTCTAACGAGACGAAATAAACACTGTATGTGAATACCTGGCCGCACAAAATCACTTTCTGCAAATGTTTTAATGAAAAGTTCTTCAATGTATGCAGGGGCTTAATTTGCAAGTAAAGTGATGAGCGTTGTAGTTAATTATCAGTTTAGTGTTACAAAAAACACACAATGCTATGTGTCTAATACGAAATTATTCTAAAAAGTGAGTCTAATATCATTAATAATGATTTCCTAGAGCCATCATAAAATTGGCAATTATGGCCTTAATTGATGTTATTAATGTCTGACCTGAAAATGGAAGACCTGATACCAATTATTTAACAAAGCAGGTAAATTCCAGGTAAGTGTTCAGCCATTAAGCTACACTCCCAGTCCTAAATTCAGTAAATACAGTTAATTCTAAGCAAGGGCATCACCTGTATTTTTCAGAATAAAAGTTCATTTTTTGACGTGGGTTTGGCATTTCTTTTTTTTTGTGGTTGTCACAAAACCATGCCACTTCCCTGAAAGCAGACGCAGAGTGGCAAGAGATTTGTGTGTTCAGGGAGGGAGAATTTGGCTAAGCAGCTTGACAGGAGAAGGTGCCTTTCAAAATAGTAAGAGGAAGAAACAGTGCAAGGGGATTGCAGATGTGTAATTTCGTCATTTTGTGTTTGGTTTTCTTAAAAATCTAAAGTTGCAAATGAACTTGGGTTTATAAGAATGAGGGCCATGCATTGACAATGTTGCCATCTTTTTCAAATAACATTCACACAGTTACAGAGAAAATCTGATATTGGAAAAAATAGGAGGAACCCCACTAAAAATAATCAAATTAGTATGGTATGGCTAGACTCATCTTCTCAGTTGACGCTTTTGTTGTGCCTGTAACTACCTGTGGGAAGCACAGACAGGCTACAATGTATTTAAATGTGTGGGCTGGAACATAACCCATTTCATTTACATCCTGGAGTGACCATGGAAATGAGAAAACATACAAACCTCCACCCAGAAGTTAACAAGACACCAACCATTGACCAAGGATGTTGCTACAAGAATACGGTATCCCGCGATGTCTACACAGACATTCACACCTGCCTATTTAATCACACCTGATCACTAAGCTTCAGTTCAGAAGTATCTAAGTATTGTCTTGAATTCTGTTGTCTTATAAGGGGTGATCAAAGTATTGATGGATGTGTAAATTAAAATAATTTTACAGTAAGTGACACATTACCAGTAATCCCATTTGCAATACTCTTTGTCACTGGGTTTGTTTTGTTTTGTTTATGTATTTCTTTGTTTTTGAGACAAGGTCTCTCTATGTAGTCCAGGCTGGCCTTGAACTGCACATGTATATGAGAGTGGCCTCAAACTCATGATGATCCTCCTGCCTCAGCCTCCTGAGTGCTGGGATGACAGGTGTGCACCACCACAACCGGCTCTCCTGGTCACTTTGAACACACTTTATCCCATCATTCCAACTACTCTGTGAAGCAGTTCTGGAGGTCTTCCTCTGTGAGACTCTTTACAAATATAAAAAATATGAGTGCGGCTGCTACATGTCACTTGAGGAAAAGGAACCTCCTACAAATGTTACAGTGTGGTGTGTCCTCCTCCACCTTATTCACCAGATCTCGACTGTGGAACTTCTAACTGTTCTCCAAAGTCAAAATAACCACGAAAAGTAAGCATTTTTATTTGATTCAAAACATTGAGGCAGCTGCAACAGCACAGCTAAAGATACTCAAAGATTGTACTTTATATAGTCTTTACAACAAGAGTCTTTCATGTCCCTAATCCACACTTATTTAGGTGGCATTTGCTGAAATTTCTTCAAAGTCTCTTTGCTCTCACCTGGGCAGTTGGTGACACTCTTTTTCAAACTATGTCCCATGAGCTACTGAGTTCAATCTTAAGTCTTCCTTACAGACCCCACTGTGTCACATGCTGTGTCCTTATTCAGGATAAAGCCTACTGTCACATTGTACTTGCATGAATGAAGCTAAATTTGTTCTCTAGTAGGAGATCTAACATTTTGACGTGGATTTTGTTTTTTGTTGAAAAAACTGCAACCCTGACAATGAAGGTATTAGATTTACATTGCAAACTATCGATAGTCAGCTAAGCCTGTCTTATAGACCAAATACTTAAATTTGGGTTTGTGATTTCACAATTCTTGCTAACAACATAGAGATAAACTGGAGGAGTAATTTTAAAATCAAAATTTGATATCCCACTATTAAGGTATTCATGACACATCAATGTACTACATTAATATGATTTCAATATTTACTTTAATTCAAGTTGCTTAAAAATGTCTGATTCTCAACATAAGCTGTACAATTTTTTTCTGATGGGAATTTAGCTGCCTGTTTATAAGAGAGTGGGAATTTGTTGACTGATAGCTGTTGCTTTAAAATTCAGGATATTTTCAAATTATTCCATAACATGAGTGTTATGAGGGCTATTGACCCTTTTTTGAGTTCTATTTTAGCAGAAATTCTTCTGAGTTTTTTATATGGACTATCTTCTTTAATTCTCGGGATTACATTATAAAATAAATATTCTTAAAGGGTCCATCTTACATTCGAAGAAACTGATTCTCAGAAAATTTGTAGAACTTGCTTAGGGCCTTTAGGTCAATTATAAATTTGAGTCAGAGTTATTCCAGGTAGGAACTGAGACCTCTTGTAACAATCGGATGTAACTTTTTCTGGGAGTTTTTTGCCGCAGAAAATAAGATTGTGCAACCAACAATTAACTATGGATTATGTCAGAACATTTTGCAGATCCACTTGCTCAGCAATTAATTTGTACCCAAGTAAACAGTTCATTTATCAGTCAAAAATTTACTGATTCAAGACTGACCTGCTTGTGTCTACCTGTTTTACACAATTTTGTCAAAAATTATTCCAAAGGCACAAGCGCCTGCCTGGCAAGCATGAGGTCATGAATTCAAGCCCTGGTACCAAAAAATAAAAAAATATTCCAAACTCAACCAGTTCTGATTCTGAAGTCTGCACTTTAAACAAAGGATACCCCAACCACGTAAGTATCTCATCTTGATGACACAATGTTGAATGTTGCCAAGATCCCCTCAAAATTTCCTTGGTGCAGTGGCCGGGATGCACTCATCTTTGCTTGATAAGAAAAAGGTTTCTGGTGAGCTTCGTGGTTGAGTAGACTGTTCACACAAGGCAGGAAGCATCACCAGCACACAGGACTGAGCAGCACAGGGTAGGGTCTTCAGGCACCACACACGGATTGTCACTTGCAGACGAATGCTCCTCACAGTGAAGCCAGCTGCCCTCCGTCACTTTGCTTCTGTCTGCTTCTGTTCTCTCAACTCTGACTTTGTGATCAGGTAAGAAGTAGATCTGGAATTATTTTGTGAAGACATGGTTAGACTCTTGTGATTTAAGCATCAGGGAAGAACAGACACCTTGAAAAACAGCGTCTTTAGGAGACTTAAAAAGTAAGTGAGTTGCATAGCAGTGTGGTCCCCTAACACACAGAGAGCTGAATGCTGATTGGTCCAGTGTCTTAAGTGTCACAGCAGCCCAGGTCCAGTTTGCTGGATGTTAGGTGCCCGGCTGACCTATATAAACATCAGGTCTTTAATTTGTCATTGCTGCTTGGAAGAGATTTGACCCTCATTCAATCTTAACCCAGAAAGGAATTGCAAAGAATTATTGGAAACAATGAAAAGACAAGAAATGTGAATGGGTAATAAAGCAATATCTATCACATTGCCTGTGGGAAGCCAGAATAGATCAGAAAAACAATACTCATAAAACTCTCCTTCCTGGGAATGATACAGAGAAGTCAAATTTCTTGTGCTGTCTAGAAAGTGTACTTGCTTCTAGGGTGATCCTCAATTACACAGGAAGGGTTATTATACATGTGAAATAGTGAGAGCTCAGAGGAAGCTGGTTGTGTGTGGGGTGTCCAGCCTTCACCTTCCTCCCTCAGTGAGTTATGAGAGGGCACAGGGAGAGTTGGTGCCCTACATACTCCTTGTTTTGGTATAGGTTGGAAATTCTCAGGTATGTGTATATGTATGTGTATGTGTGTATCTGCACACGAAGTTTGTTTGTAGAGGATTTAATCTATAACTGACTGGGTCCATGGAGACAAACACACGAAGTTTGCAGTTTGTAGAGGCTTTAATCCATAACTGGCTGGGTCCATGGCAGGGTAGCATGGCAGAAGGGCACTGCAGAGTTGCAACAGTCCATGGAAGGGTAGGCAGAAAAAACAGCCTGCTTTCTGCCCCTAAATAATCTATCCAGGATACAACCCTATCATTTGGTGCCATCCATACCCAAGGTAGGGCTTCCCTCTGCTCAGCCACACCCAAATTGTGCTAATCCAGATAGGGGACTAATTCAGACATCACATACCCTTAATCCATATTCATACAACCTACATCCAGCCACCTCTGAAAAACCCTACCTCTAAATGCATGAAGCTTTGGAGGAAACATCTAGATACCAGCAAAAACAGCTCTGGTTCCTCTAGGTGCCTGGATCTGAAACCAAGGAGGCACCAGAGATGAGCAGTGTCTGCATAAGTGTAGCCTGGGCCTTTCTCTCATTGCCCCAGGGAGATCAGAGATAGCCAGGAAAGACAGTCATGTGCTCTGCTTCAGACCATGCACGGACACTAAGGGAGGAAATATCCTGTTCGCTGTGGACAATGCAAATACCTGGTAAATGGTAGAACTCCATATAAGCAAACAAAAAAATGACACTAATCAGCTTTTAGAGAAATTGTTATTTCCAGCAAACTTTCCATGAAAATCTATGAGAAGGATGAAAAGAAATTTAGCTTTGACCCCCTCCCCATCAGTCATTCTGGCAGTGCCTCAGTTCCACCAGTGTTCACAAGCAGACTGTAAACCTAAGCCTTACCAGGGGAGTGCTGAAGGAGATGATGGCTTTTGAGCACAGTACGCTGGAGGCAAACACATGAAGTGCTGAACACCTCATCTAGGATGCGTCCACAGTGATAGACTTTTCAGAGGTGGCTGGCTGTAAGTTGTATGAATATAGATTAAGGGTATGTGATATCTGAATTAGTCCTCTATCTGGATTAGCACAATTTGGGTGTGGCTGAGTAGAGGGAAACCCCACCTCAGGTATGGATGGCACCAAATGATAGGGTTTTATCCTGGATAGATTATTCAGGAACAGAAAGCAGCCTAAATTCCTTTGGAGACTATTTCTAGTTTTAAAGGTGATCCATTGCCTCAAGTTCTTTCTACCATGTCCCTACAACTACAGTCTTCCAGCTTAGAGCAAGGAAAGGGAAAGGATGAGAATCCCAGGAATGTGTTTCTTGTAGCAATCCATGCTCTATTAACCATGGGAATGAAATTTATAGAAATATATAATAAGAATGGAAAAAGCATCTTGGTAGATTTGAGGATCAGAAGAAAAAATGATTTTTTAAAGTCACTATAAATCAGTAGAGGAAGAAAAAGGAGTTTTTATTCCTAGTGGAAGAGACAAACGCCAGGGGAAATAAGTGCTCTTAAATATATATTTTTGTGATTTAGCCATAGATTCTGAACTCATCACACTTTGGTTAAAAAAGCATCACTTTCAGTAATGTAGATCTCATTCCAAATCTTTCCTCCAAGGAGTATAAGCTATAGAACTAGATATCAAAATAGCAATTACAAAGAAGGAATTCTGATACATAAATACCAGATTTGTTTTAGGTGTTTGATCTTTACTCACTTTAAAAAGCTCACCTCAAAAGTTTTTTTCTTTCTATATATATCTATCTATAGGGATTTTTTTCTGTTGATTTTCATTGGTTTCTTGTCAACCGTAGGAAGTAGTTACGAGCACTGCCATTTTAGGGAAGAACAGTACAGGTCATTCTTTGGGCCAATTAGTTTAGACCAAGTGACTAACGAGGACTGCATGTGGATTCACATGCTCGATGCCGCAAAACTCCTGAAACATTGGCTGACTTTGATTTCTGCCAGCAATGCTAATGCAGTGTCTTAAATGTTAGGTGGGTAGGAGGGGGACAGGGATTAAAAAAGAAACAAACGTGTCGTATGCATGCACCTATTCTGCAAGATGAAGGTAAATCTCATGTACTGCAGACATATATTAATAAAGATAAAGGTAAATTAAAACATATACTAATAATGATAAATTGAATATACACATTTCCCTTCCTTCATTTTTTATTATTTTTTCTTCTCTTTGAAGAGCTGCAAAACAGAGAACACTTCAAACTAAGACTAAATTCATAATTTCAAATGCTTCTCCATCTACTTTTTCACTTTTGGCAAAACCTGGAAAAGTTTTTTGACTTTAAAACAAAATATGATTTTTTTCCAATTAAAGTTTCATTGCAGTATTATGGCCAGCTGGAAAGAAAATCTACTTACTAAGATAACTAATCATATCAAAGGAAAAACATACTTTTTGACAAGTTAGTTCTTAATTCTGAACTCCAATTGTCATTATATATATGCAATCATATCGATAAAATATAGAACATTTGATTTTTTTATTTCCTACTTTCCCTAATTTCTCTAATTGACTTAGTTATGCTGATTACACATAATTAAGAATTTGTGAAGAGACTGTATCCCGAAACACAGATTTCTTCTCATTTGTGCTGTTCTCCATCATTACTAGTGTTCTAGATATTGGCTGTATGGTTTCATCAACAATCTCAGCTGGCTTATGTAGTTGTTTATTTTACACCATCTACTATGGGTGGAGACACAACCATGTGCATAGAATATGACCCACTATTTACTTAGTGGAAAATATTTTAACATTCTATGGGAATAAATGCATACCTGGATTCCTAATTACCAGGAAAAGATCAATATGGGTCATAAAACTCAGCCAAAAATATGGCAGGAAGAATAAAATCCAGTTCTCAGTAGGAGAGCATTGAGTAGTGAACACACGCAAAATTATCAGTGCTGCTGTTTGACAAAGAAGCTTTAAAAATTAAATCAAAATTAGCCAGTGAGGTCTTGGTGTTCCCACGAATATAGAAACTCCAGGAAAAGGCCTAATAAACAAAATATTTGATGAGAACAGTCACCCAGGTTGCTTGTGTCTCCAAATCCCTGTCAACTGAAAAGCTCTTTTCAACAGGCTTGATGAGCGGTAACTTCAATTCATAAGGTACAGTATGAGAACTACAATGCATTACAAAAGAACTATGACGCAAAGGGTAAACTGGGAATGGGGATCACATGTCAGAGGACACAGGTAAGGGGAGGGCCTTGCAGGGAACTGTGGAAAAATTTTGCCATGAATTCTAAGTACAATAAGCTTTGAATTCATATGCCATTCACATCTGACTTTCAAAGAGGGAAAAGCAAAGATGGAAAACTTGTCACGGTCAGTTTTTCATTTTCATCGCATTTGTGCAATTGGCTTCATGGAAAATGTTTGGTATGAAATCTTGCAGAATCATCTGGTACAGCAAAGGATGAACACCAGGGCAGTTAGATTCTAAAAGAAAGGGTTTCCTTGTGCCTCTCATTATGTGCATCTGATGAAGACCCAGTAGTGTTGACAATTAGGAGATAGTAACAGAAGTTCGTATTTCCAGATGCGTGCCTAAAGGTCAGAGAGTATTTTCTGTTTTACTGATTTGTCCCATTTTGAGAACTAAACCTGAAAGAAAGACATAAATTTAAGCAACATTTGAGTCTGATTTTTGTTGTTTATTTAAATCTCTGAGTAGTGGTACAGTTTGAGGAAACTGGAATCCTAAAAATGTTTTATTATTTCAATGGATTAATAGTTCTCTTCTGTACATTTTATGCAACAAAACAAGCAGAAATGAGACTTCCTCATCCTCAGGGTTGGTATGGAATCCACTTGTTACTCTAGGGCAAGTTTCATAAGTAAAAGGAACCAGAATGAAGAGCCTCGGCTGAGCCAGCAGAACTTGACACAGTTTTAGTCTGAGGGTGAGACGGGGACAAGGCGATGAACTGAAGAAAAGCTGCTGCCCTCCCTCTACAGCATGGCTAGCATGCATTTCCCATTGCCCACTGCAGCTTGGATGGGGCACATGTCCACATCCAGCCAATGGAAAGACTTTCTTTTACAGTCTAACTACCATGACGTTCATCTTTTGCTACATCGGGTGATTCTGTGTGATTTCACACCAAACATTTACCATGAAAGCCATTATGCAATTGGAAAGTGGGGGAGATGATAACGTGAGATAAACCACAAAACCCCTTTTTCAAATCAGCATATGTATAAAATAGCAGAGCTCTATGCCGGTCATCTTATGCGACAGAGACAAACTACATACAGTACAGAAGAGAACTATTAATCCATTGAAATAATAAACTACATACTAACTCAAAAATGCTTCTGAGCATAAAAGTTCAGACTCCTTTCT
>RJWT010042397.1:0-12145 GCA_004365215.1 Cuniculus paca
GTCAAATGTGTTTTCTGCATCTATTAAGATGATTGTGTGATTTTTGTCCTTGATTCTGTTGACATGGTGTATTACTTTTATTGATTTGTGTATGTTGAGCCATCCCTGCATCCCTGAGATGAATCCTACTTGCTCGTGGTCTATAATCTTCTTGATGATTTGCTGCATTTTGTTTGCCAGTATCTTGTTAAGGATTTTTATATACATGTTCATTAAGGAGATTGGTCTGTAGTTTTCTTTTTTGGCTGCATTCTTCTCTTGTTTTGGAATCAGGGTAATATTTGCTTCCAGAAATGATTTTGGAAGTACTGCTTCTCTTTCAATTTCTTTAAAGAGTTTCAACATTAGTGGCATTAGCTCTTCTCTAAATTTCTTGTTGAATTCAGCTGTGAGTTTGTCAAGGCCTGGGCTTTTCTTTGTTGATAAATTTTTATTTACGTTTTTAATTTCATTGGCTGGCATTGGGTTATTTAGAATTGTTATATCTTCTTGATTTAGTTTTGGCAATTGGATTGTGTCTAAGAATCTGTCCTTTTCTTCTGTGTTTTCCATCTTATTAGAAAATAGTTTTTCATAGTAGGTATTGATGATCTCTCTTGAATTTCTGTGGGTTTCATTGTGATTTCCCTCTTTTCTTTCCTAATTTATGTTTTTTCTTTCCTCTTTTTGATGAGGTTGGCTAATGGTTTATCGATTTTATTTATTCTTTCAAAAAACCAACTTTTCTATTCATTGATTCTTTGTATTGTTTTCTTACTTTCTATTACATTAATTTCCGCTCTTACAATTTCCTCCCTCATATGAGCTTTAAGTTTACTTTTTCTAGAAGGTTGAGGTTCAACATTAGGTTGTTTATTGAGCTCATTCTGTTTTCCTGATGTGTGAGTTTATCGCTGGAAACTTGTTTTCATTGTATTCCATAAGTTTCGGTGTATTGTATCAGCATTATCATTTAATTGTATATACTGTTTAATTTCGTCTTTAATTTCCTTCGTGACCCATTGATTGTTCAGAAGGGTGTTGTCTAATTTCCAGGGGTTAATGTAGCTTTCATGATTTCCTTTGTCACTGATTTCCAATTTCATTGCACTATGGTAAGATAGTATTAATGGGATAATTACAATTCTTTACATGTGCTTAAACATGTTTTTCAGCTAATATACGGTCTATTTTGGAGAACATTCCATGTGCAGCTGAGAACAATGTGTATTCTGATGTTTTGGGGTGGAATACTCTGTAGACATCTACCAAAGTCCATTTGTTCACAGGCATAGTTTAATTCTAATATGTCTTTGTTGATTTTTTTGTCTAGTTGATCTTTTTTTGAGAGTCAGGTATTAAGGTTCCCCCATTCAATTGTGTTACTGCTTATTTGTTTCTTCATATCTGTTAATATTTGTTTTATATAGTTGGGTAAATCTGATATTTTATCCTTGCCTTCATTCAATCTGCTGCTTATACTTTTAGTGGAGTTTTTAATCTCCTGTGTTTCTGTTTGGATCTGTTTCATTGATTCCATTCCTTGTCTGTTTGGAATTCATGGTTTCCATCATTTTCCTGAGCTCATCTAATATCTGCATCTGTTTTAATGTCTTTCATTTTGACAGTCATTTCTTTTTGCATCTTAAAGATTATTTTTTCTATGGCCTTTTCCATTTGTCTTTTCACTTCTACAGCTATCCTTTCGGAGAGTTCCATTTGTTGGCTTCTGATTTTCTCTATCTCTTTATACTCTGGACTTGTCCTAGGTGAATTTTATTTTGATATGCTAGTAATTAAGAGCTTTCTTTCTTTTGCATTCTCAGCTATAATTTATGATTTCAGCACTTATTAAACATTGCCTTCTTAAGTTTGCTTTCTTAATCAAGTGAATTCTTAGTTTGTTTTCAGAGGGCATAAAATAGTTTTAAAGTATTTGTTCTCATTCATGCTTTTATTTTGTTTTTATTTGAGTTTTATGTTCATGTGGTCTTTACAGTGTAAACTAATGAATATTTTTGTTTCACCTTTATTATTGCATGTGAAAAATCTTTAACTTAGAGTTTTGACACAACATATTTTACTATCTTATTTTTTCATCTCAAAGTTATTTTGAAAAATAATGCCCGCTTTGAACAGTTTAAAACCACAACCCTGAGTGGTTCCCAAACCTTGGACATATGCCAAAAAAATCAGAAACAGGTTGCTAGCTTTCTTCTTTATCCCTTTTTCTCAATTGCCTGTTTTCCTTATTATTTGAAGAGTAGGAGGGGAGGAAATCTAAAAATAAAAATACTCCTCATTTCATAATAACTACCCACATGAAACCCAATATATTTAGTCATCTGAACCAACTTCTTCTCTTTTTTTTGTGTTGTATAATTAGAGTTCAGGCTGTAAATGGAGATCTAGAACCAAACCTTGGTCCCATAGTATGCATAGTATCAAAATTGCAATCAATAGACAGTGTTCATGTCCCAAGTTCCTTTGGGGAAAGAAAACATCAATGTTTAAGTCTACTTTTATTAAGAATTTGGGTTCCTAAACCAAACCTTGTGGTTATGTATGTTGGTCCTGCCACTCTTAGCTGAATGACCTTGAGTAAGTTACTTAACTGTTTGACACCTAACTCTATCTGTAAAACAAGGGTAATAATAGTATAAATCTTATAAGGTTGTTTTGAGGATCAAATGAACTAATGCACCTAAATCTTTCAGAAAATTCCCAGCACATTGTAATATTCAATATATGAGGGCTGTTAGAACATTTTTCTTAAATTTTTTATTGCCACTGTTTTTTTTTTACCAGTACATTTAAGATACATAATAAATTCATACATTGTAGGAAGTTGGCACACATACATATCACCTCCTAATTCTTTTAAACTTTCTATCCTCTCCCTTTCTTCTCCCTCCATTCTTAGCCTTCCTTCTGTTCTGCAAAAGCTCTATCTCTCTATTCCCTATTTTCTATCTTTTATTTTGCTCTTTAAATTATTTGTACCTTGGATTTTTTCATATAAGAGAAACCATGTGATATTTAATCCGCTGTATCTTATTTATTTCAGGTAGCATTATAATTACCATTGTTTTTAAAACAATGTATAGTGACACACATCTGTAATCCCTTCCATTTGGGAGGCTAAAGCGGTAGGATCACAAGGCCAAGCCCAGCCTAGGCAACTTACTGAAACCCTAACTTAAAATAAGAAATAAAAAGGCCAAAGTATGTAGTTCAGTGGTGGAACACACTGGGTTAAATTCCTAGCACCTCAAAAAGCAAACAAAAACTTGTGATACTTGTGATATTTAGTGAAACAGAGCATCATAGAGCACTACCTAAAGGCATGACTAGAGTGGAAAGAGCATGACTCAAAGACAGAATATAAGTTTCAAACTTAGGCCCAAAAGCTTATGACTCTTGGATTTTCTCTATTTTCCTAAACTTCATCGTATCATCCATAAACACAGAAAAATAACTTCCTGCTTTACTATTGTATGTATAAATTAGTTTTAATACAAAACTAGAACTATTTCAAATAAAACAATTATGCTTTAATTTAAAGTAAGTACTACTTAGTATAACATAATAAATTTTCATGTGAAATAACTATATACTAAGAATATACATATAACAGTGAGAAAAGACAGGACTAATGCTGGGTCAGGAGAAGGAAAGTGATCTTTCAATGGTATCCCAAGGAATAAGGAGAGTACTGATATTCATTGTATTCAGAGGCATAGAAAGAAGCGTGCTTGGAGGTCAATGAATAAAGGTGAGATTATATGCTAACATCTGTTGTTAACTCTAAATCCTATTAGTGCTAATGTAAGTTGCACATAGTAATCTAAATGCCAAGAGTCTGAGATGTCATTTGTAGGTTGAGGATCAACTCAAGGTTATTTGTGATGTGTTGTTTATCTTGTTTACATAAGCCTTATAAGACAGAAAGAAATAGGCTTCAATTTCCATTTTAAAAAAACAGTACACCTAGAAATCTCTTCAGTAAAAGACAGAATCTAGAAGAAAAAAATTAAATTCATATAGCAATAACTTTTTTATAGGAGATTTGGATTCGTTTTACCTGAACTGAAAAATACCCAGAACAGACACTTGGGAAGAAAACATGTGAACTTTCTTTCCCTCAGGACTTCCATCCTGAGAGAACTATAACCATCCAAGGAGTAAGTCAAGAGTTTTTGATAAAAGAGAGAGGTAACATCTCACCTCAGCTCAGCATCTCCACTTCACCTTTGTACAGTGTACCAAATGGCCAAATCATGAAATGAAGAATTACACTAATTTGAAGAGTGAACTCTTTTTTCGGTACCAGGAATGAAACTCATGACCTCACACTTGTCATGCAGGCGCTGTGCTGAGCTATATCCCTGGCCTAGACATTTTTGCTTTGTATTCTTGCCAACACATATTTTATTGTCATATATTTTAAAATTTATTTTTCGTAATCATGCATGTGATTGTGTTTCTTCTAGGACTGATCTTAGCAACCAGATTTCAATCCTAAATTAGTATTTTTACTTTAAATGAAATACTTTGTTCCTAGATAAATCATCAGTCTAAAGTCAGGATCAAGCAAAAAGAAATTGAACCTGATATTTCCTCCTTATTAGTTTTCCTTCAGGGCATCTTTTACCTCTCCCTAAAGTCAAGTCAGATTAGTTTTGCCATTTGTATCATTCAGATTACTATAGTTCTTGCCACGTATTTTTTACCCAAAATATTCCTTTGTGATTTGTTACCATTGAGCCCATATGCTGAAATTTTTTAGCCACAAAAATATATTTACTAAGCATTAATTCTCAGTCCTTCTTTTAAAAATAAATCAAAGGTTTGAACAGCTACCAGTTAAGGAATATAATAAGTATAATTACTGTGAACTATGTTGATACAATTCTAGCCAAAAGTAAATAAATTGGACTTTTATTAGTGAGGTTTCTTGAAGCTTTCTGAAGTGTTGAAAAATTGTTTAATGGCAAATTACTGTCTTTACTCCAATCAGATATCCCAAAGCCCCAGGATGGAAACCATTAGTAGGGTTAGACAAAAAAAGTGAAATAGAAAAAAAATCAAGAAATAAAATATGTTATAGGTACTCATCTATTCATCCATGAAAAAATGCATACATTTTGCCTTGTATAAACATAAGAAAAATGTAGATAAAATGGAGAAGACCATGGAGAAACCATGGTTTTTAATTTCTTTGAGGTAGTAGAATTACTTGTACCCCCAAATCTACTGCTGGGAATATTTTCATCTTATTTCAAGCCAGGGCTATGACTGGCTTCACATAACTAAATATATTTTTATGTTAGATATGCAACAACTGTATTGTATGTCATGACTTGTTTGGTAAGTACATTTTTGTGGCTAAAATTTTCAACATATGGGTTCTATGATGATAAATAACAAAAAAAGTAATTTAAATTTAAAATGGTGAAAACTAATAATCTGAATTATATCTGAAAGGAAGGGATGTTCTCTCAATCCCAAAAGATAATCAGCAAGATGATCAAAGTTTTCACATAGAAGAACTTTTCTTTTTTTCCTGGTTTCAGAGGAAAGAAGTTGTAGAGTATCTGCTAAAAATTAAGGATTGTAGAACCCCAGAGTATCTACATCTTTCCTTCAATCTTAAACATGAGACATGGTTCCTATTATGCTTGTAAATGCAGTTAATACATGATGGGTTCCTGTCTCCTGGGAGACATCCTGTGACTCTGCAGTAGTGGGCAGTTGAGTTCATGCTGGTGTGTGCTGAGATGAGAAAAATAAAGGTGGTGTACAATAAAGCTAAGTGTTTCACTCTGTTTTGGGTGAGAGGAAAAGGCAGTTATTTTGAATGCATAAAAACACAAAAAAATATATTCTAACAAACATTTATGTTGCTTGCTTGCATCCAAAATTGAACACTTTACAATGCTTCTGTTATCATTTTTACATACAGAAGTTAAATACTGTAGGTAAAGTTAAAGAATTGTTAAAATACCATTCTTTTTCCAATCTGCTTCCCAGATCCAGAGATAACTGCTTTCATGAGTCAATATTTCTCCTTTCAGGGCTTATTTATATGCATGTGTACATCAATACGGAATATATAGTATTGGTATTGTTATATGACTCAGATTACATAAATGCTATATATTTTATAGAGCTAGATTTACTTGATATTCAAGAACTATCCTTCATCCCTACAATGTTTCTCTTCTGTTCTTTTTACGTCTTTCCTTTTGTTAACGGGTAGTAATAATAAATAGCAATTAACTAACTAGCAGAAGTAAAATTAGCAGTCTATTTTTCTACAATAATCTTCATTTTTAAAAATGATCCTTATAATCCAAGAGAATGGTAATACTGTTGTAGTTCAACCATGACGTTCCTGCCATAGGGCCATCGCGCACCCACTTGAACACCTCCAGATACGGGCGTGTTCTTCGGAACTGTGAAGTCACCTGTACGAGGCTATGTTACACAATAATCCGAGTTAGTCTCAAACCTGTTCCCATTTGCCTTCCCCCATTGGTAATATTTCTTCTTTGAGATTACACAAGCAAAAACAGATTTCTTTCTTCACATAAAGAAACTACAATTTTTTCTAAACAGGTTTTTCTATAAATTAAGCTATCTCAGTTCCATCCACTAAACTTCATATAACATAGATCTAAGTATTAAAAATCTGCACTCGGAGACCCTTAGCTTGATCATTCACCATCAACAGGATCTATTTATTTATATGGGGAGGCCCAATAATGCCCAGGTAGCAGGGGTTACCTGTAAGAACATGTTTGATTGAGACAATTCATTTGCTTTTGATCTTGGAACAGAATGATTGCCATCTCCAATTGCTGACAAAATACATTAGTCAACTTCAATGGATATCTCAGGGTATCTATGCAGCTCTGAAGCTATCTGGAAAATTAATGATAAATGTGGTAAGACTTTGAGACTCCAGCTACGTTTGCCCCATGTGATAGAATATTATAGCATCAGCTTTGCCCAGACAAATGGAAACGGCCATGTCAAAGGGAAAACTGTGCTTATTATTTGAATATAGATTGATTTTCCTAGGTAGATTGATTTTCCTAGGTTTGCTACTTATCCATAACAAAACAGGGTAATTATAGAATCACAGTGCTTCTTCAAGTAGGCTATAAAGGAGTTAAAATTGGTTTTGTTATTTTTCAAATGCGGAACTTGTACTCTTTCCAGCAGAGCTGGCCTCCGCCTATGGCAGCTTTCCATATCAAGTATGTGGACTCAAAACAGCATTTGCAAACATTCTTGGAGCATATGCACTTCCAAGGTACACAGCTCACCAGGGCCTGCTTCTACTTCAGGGCTGTCTGATGCCATCAAGAAGAGCATTCCTTACAAAAATGCGAAGTATGATTTTTCATACAATAGTCTGAGGAGCTCAGTAACAGTGCATTCAAAGGGCAAGTGATGATTCATAACTACCCTCTCAGCTCCCAAAGAGGTTTCTGACATCGTTGATGTTGAATCACTCCACATCACTAATGGCATGAGCGCCTTGGAAGCTACTCTGATTGCAAAAGCAGTCCTCTCACTTTCCTGAGGATGGTGATGGACGTCCCCTCTAGAGGATCTTGGTTCAGTGGAAAATATGGCATTTGATAAATATTTTGAACACCAGTATGTATTCTTAATAGCAGACTAAATTCTCATTTCTCATGGATAACTCATACAGATTTTTGTGAGAGGTTTACTCTTATTCTGAGACCAAATATTAGCCTCTCTTAGTCATAACTCTTTAATGGCGTGTTATATTTATTATACTTAGTGTACATTGAAACTTGCATTTTAAAATGCTGATAAGACGCATAATTTTATAAAACTTTGTATCAAGCATGCTTGTGGATGTTATAGGGGTGTTAGATACTTCCTATAAATGACCAAAATAGATGCTCATTTCCTTTAATGACTTATTTGAAATGAATTGTTGGTGGAAATCCAATGAGTACTGGCAGATTTCCACCTCCCAGGGAGCACCATGGTAATTACAACTTGTTGGCATTCTTTTCAGCAATTTCAGAAGGGATACCAAGAATTAAGCACTCAAAGAGGTTGAATCATCCTTTTACCCATGAATGTACTCACTTCCTTTACTTCTGGCCAAAGATTTTTGGAAGCTATTCTTGTGAACTTCCGTTGCTGTTGTAAGCAGCAGAAAAACAGAAGGCAACAACCTAGATTGGGTTGCCACAGCAGAAACAAAGATAAATGCTTTTACCCCCCTAAGTTAATGGGAAGTGGTTGGAGGGAGTAAGAGATCTCAGCCATATCTGTTATGTTGTTTATATCTGTTGAGTGCAGAGACAGGACTCTATCACTAGGTATGGGGGATTCCATTATCTTTTAACTTTGGAAATAACATAGAGAAGACTTTTTAAATTTTGTTTGTTGTTTTTTTTTTTTTTTGCTTAAATGAGTCTGCTCTCCCCTAATTTACAAAATATTGTTCACAAACATTTTCTAACATCCCAGTTTGATCTAAGATGTCCCTGATTGTCTTCACAGAACTCATCTTTTGAAAAGTCTAAGTTCACTGAAAAAATATGGTATGTGATAAATATTCTGACATACAACATGGTAATATAAGAGCTGTCACAAGGAAATTCATATTTTCTAAAATGAGTGACAGTAGCTTTGAGCTTGAGTGGTCTGTCCTCTGGAAAGCTTGAGTTGGGCTGGACTGGAACAGATGGAGTTGAAGGAAATAATTCTGGGCAAAGGAATGTGGCATGAAAAAATTAAGTCCTTAAGCTGAGGAAGATTGCTCAAGAAATTAGTTGTGTTAGTTTGCTCGGGCTGAATGGCTCAAACAACAGAGTTTTATTATCATTAGTTTTCATGGTTTGGGAGATTAAAAGTTTGGGATGAAGTTGCCAGCACAATCAGACTCTGAATTTCATTCTCTCTTGCTTTCAGACAACCATCTTCCCATTGCTTTGTCCCTAAGCAGTTATCCCTTCCTGGATACATGCTTCACATGTCTCTTTCTCTTTGTATAATTACAGTCACATTAGTCATGTTAATTCCCTAGCCTAACAGCCTCATTTTAACTCAATCACCTCTTTACCCAGTCAATCACAGTCTGAAAATATTAAATGGAAATACACCTTCCTGAGTAGAATCATAAAGTCTTTCTTTGCCCTGATCTGTCTTTCCTGGGATCAGAATCACCTTTTTGTCTTACGTGTCCATATTATATATGCCATCCACCCATTAGTCACCTGAAACCACCTAACTTATCAGGTCTACTGTTGAGGCATCACAGTGCTTATGTTACAGTAACTCTTATTTTACTTAATGATGGCTCCAAAATGTAAGAGTGATGTTACCATTGTATTATGGTAGAGTTATAATTGCTCTATTACTAGTTACTATTGTAACCTTTTACTGCATCTAATTAAGTTAAATTTTACCATAGGTTTGTATGTATAGGAAAAAACATAGTATATATAGGGTTGGTACAATCGATTATTTCAGCCATCTACTGAGCGTCTTGGGATGCATCCTCTGCAGATAAATGGGGACCACTGTAGAGGTTTTTCATAGGAAAGGGTATGAGCCAAATCAGAATCATAGGCATTTGAAGCCAAAAAGGACTCTGAGGGTAACTACTACTGCCAGGTCTTTGTTTCACAGATGAAGAAACTGAGGCCTAGAGAATGGCTTGGCCATCACACACAGCCTAGACACAAGCAAGGGCTGTATCCTAGACTTTGACCCGCAGTCCTATGGTCTACCAAAACACTCAAGCTTTTTCTGAATTAAAGAACACAAGGTGCTTTCAGCATTCTGATTCATCACCTGGGGTACACTTGGAAACCTCCCATGACCAAATTATCCTGGTATCTTAAAATAGTCTCTTTGGTCCACCCTGCCAGACACATACTTTACTTTCTTCTCTTAACGGTCCTGGTCAGTGAGGATCTGAATAGCGATACATATGATTTATAGATTTATCTCTGCCTTCCTGTAAAGCACATGGCCACCATGAGGCCCCAGAAATTCCACTTCCTTTTTCATGCCAGTCACCTGTAATTTCTTTCCTTACCATTGTTTCTTGTTTGCTCGGGAGCTTGTGCAGAACCAACCATTACACTTTTCCATTTCGTTATCTACTCTCACTTTTATATAATCTTCCAGCGTCTTTCCCCAAACATACAGTTGTACAGAGTTACTTTATCAATCATACCATCATCAGACTCCCCCAAACCACTGATTAGGGATAATTCTTAATCATGAAAAGGGTAGAAGGTTTGATTGCCCAAGGACCCCTTCTTCAACTTCCTTTTACACTTGTGGCCCCATCTTCAGCTCCAAGTGACTGTGACATCATCTGTACCCCTCCCCTTTGACAGTAATCTACAGTCTACTTTGGCCCCAGTTTCTGATTCTTCTCTAAATGTAACTAAATCTCAGGTAGGTATGTCCCTCACCTGATTGATTATTGCTACCCATATATGACTTTGGCCTTTCCCAAAGGTATTCTAGCAAAATTTGTCCTACCAGTGAATTCACTGTTAGCAAACACTGTGAACTCCACAAACTCTGTAAGTGGCATGTGATTACTAGGTCCACAGGCATAAAGTTTATTCCACCTGCAGACCTTCGTTCTGTGGCTCTCAAACCAAAGAGGAAAATAATGCTCAGCAGCAATACATGATGGCAGTAGACAGGGAGGCAAGGGTTTCAGTCCCTTCTCACACCAGTAAGCATGGGGCAGCCACATCTCCCTCCTAGACAATCCGAAAGCTTGTGCAGTCTGACAGGACAGCTGCTGCTCCATGTGGCTCTGAGCACCTTACGCGTGGCCAGTGCCACCTTGGATATATTAAGTACAATACACACCAAACTTCAAGCACTGACCGTGAGATGAGTTGTAAAACATCTTTTTGATCTTTATATTGGTTAGGCACTGAAATGTATCTGGGATATATTGGTAGTATATGTAATACAAAAAGTAGTTTTAAAATTAATTTTATCTGGGAGCCAGTCAGTGTCCAGATTGGGGAGAGCCAAGATAGAAGCAAAACCCCACCTCCAAGCCAGCTAATGTACAGGCTGGGGAGAGGAGAACACCCCCCTAAACCACCCACCTCTATCCCCAACTCCGTGAGCAACCAGCTGATTTGGAGGAACTGTATTGTTTGATTGACTTTGAAAACCTAAAGCTGAGCAACTATTTGGAGGACAACAATATGCAATCTAATAACTATTGCAGATTTCCTACTATCTTATCACTGTTTTGATTTGTTTTATTGCTGTTTTATTCCCTTCCAAATTAAATTTTAAAAAGTACTAGACAGTAAAAAGAATTAATTTCATCTGGTTCTTTTGAGGTTTTTTTAAAGTAGTAGAAAATTTTAAATGATAAAGATGATTTACCTTATTTGGAAAGTCTTATTATTTCAGTAAACAAGTTTTCTATGCCATTTGTGCTGTCTACAGATTTTTCACTAATTCCAATCAATCTTAGTCTTTATCACTTAGGAAATGTTGGATCCATTTTTCATATTCTCTTGTTTTATTAAGATATCTCTCATTAAGTGGTCACTGACAACAGACTTATCTTCCTGTTCTGACAGTCTGTCCTCACATTGGTCACTTCTGCTGCCCGTATGTTTGATAGAATTTTTAATCTCTTGAATTTCTTTTTGAAGTTTTTTATGGATTCTAATTGTTTTCTGTACCTATCATATTTTGCATGGTTTTATTTACCTATTAGCTTTTTATCAGTGTCTTTTGTATACTCACTGAGCATCTTGTTATTCAAACCATTCTCTACTTACATGTATCATCTGTGAGCTTACCTTATTGATCTGCTTTGTTATCTCCTCTGATATCATTTCAAATAATTCTTCTGTGTAACTTTTGATTTCCTTTCCTTTGATGTCCCAAGGAACAGCTGGGGGAGTTGGGAGTTTTTAGAGGCATTTTGTTGCAGTGTCTTCTTGTGTTTGTTTGTTTATGTTGAGGTTTGTGGATTGATGATAGTGGTTAGCTTTGTTGCTAGCATGGAGACCTCTTTAGTTAATGTCTACTTTCCCATGATGTCCTCTGAGCATGGCTAACTATTGACCTTTCTTGCTGTCCCAGGATCCAACCACTTCCATTTACT
>RJWT010042398.1:0-12146 GCA_004365215.1 Cuniculus paca
CAGCTATTTTCCTCAAAGCCACTGGGCCTGTTTTTCACAGTGGTAGGCACTCACCCTGCAAAGTACGCCGACTGCCTTTTCTGCATTAAATTGGCCTGCTCTCTCTGCAGAATGTGTTTCTTTTACTGCCTTTAATACCTTTAATACATGTAAAAATTCATTATGTTTTTTGTATCTGTTTATCAGTTTTTTGCTCAGGACAGCCAGACCCTAGAACGCATCTGTAGAAGGAGCACCCAGACCAGCACTGAGGAGGCTGAGGCAGGGAGATCATTGCAAGTTCAAGACCAGTCTGGTCTACAAAGTGAGCCCAAGGCAGCCTGAACTACTAGCGAGACCCTGTCTCAAAAAGTCAAAAGTCAAAAAGTCAAAAAAAAAAAAAAAAAAGAGAAAGAGCACCCAGAGCCCCAGAGCCCCAGTGACAATAGGAAGAATCACAGAGCTTTACAAAAGCGCAAGTGTGCTGTGCTTTCCAAGGACCTGACCAGGAGGGGAAGGAGCCCTGTAATGGAAACAAGAACATCTGGGTCAGGTGTTATTTCATGTCTGCGATGCAGTGAAGGAACACAAAAACAGGGAGTTGAGGTTAAAAAACAAAACACAACAAAGCAAAATAAAAATAAAAAAACCTTTTGGAATTACAAAGCCAAACTGTGAAAAGGAAACTCTGAGTCTCACAATTATAACTCTGAATTTAGAAGGCCAAGGGACTGGGAAGGCAGAAACTGGACTAGTACAAATATGAAGTAGACAAAAAGGAGACATTAGAGAGCAAAGGAAGATAAGGACATTAAGATTTTCTTAGCGTTTAGAATCTAAAAATAGTATTTCCGCTATCTACCTCCACATTTTCGAGAATTCTATAGTCAGAAATTGTGATTTGTGCCAGGTGTGATGGTGCATGCTGGTAAACCCAGAGCTTGGGGCTGAGGCAGGAGGATTGCCACAAGTTTGAGGCCAGTCTGGGCTACACAGTGAGTCCAAACCAGCCTAAACTGCAGAGCGAAATCCTGCCTCAAAAATAAATAAACAAAAATTGTGATTTGTGTAGTGACATAAAGAACTCCCAAGATCAGTCTAATATTTCAATTTTATGCGAATCCTTCAAAATAATAATTGTGTTAAATGTGTTGTCTGATAATTACTGTAGTGCTTTTAAAGTGTCTGTTTATGAAGTTTCAGTTCTCTAGATACTCCTTTGCTATTTTGTTGTTTAAAATGCATTTTCAGGAATATAAAATCATTTTCACAATTTCTTTCAGTGCAGTGGCTCGCCCTGCTTTAGGCTGCAGCACTGAGATGTGCTCAGAGGCACCAGCTGGTGACAACGTGGTTGGGTTTATAGAGCTAATATGTTTCTAAACACTTGAACAATAAAACACAAAAAGAAGGAAAATGTTTAGGTGTAAGTAAGAGGAATTTTCTAATCGTAACAAAATACATTCTTAAAGATAATGCTTATGAATATTTAACTAGATGTGGAGGACACAGCCTATTTATTGTGGCTCTTAAATCATAAAAAAAGTGTCTTTTAACGTTCAGCTTTAGATATAGCGGTGGATATGTCTTGGTATTTGGGCTGTTTTCGCAATGCCTTTATTACATGAAAAACAGTATTGATCCTGGTGCATTTTATTTTGCTCTATCTGGGATTTGACCTTGGTAAGAATCATTGAGAAGACAATTGTACACCATCCCTTGTAACATTTGTCCTTATAGACTATGGGTTGAATATTGAGATTAGAGTATGCATTTGCTAGTACCTGTTCTGTTATCTCAACTGTGATGGCTTGTTAGATATGTTTATGGAAACACCCTATTGCTTTGAATGAGTAAACCTTAGTTACTTTGCACTGAAATATGTTTAATTCTTTAGAATATAGCTATCTGAGACTTCTGATCAAGAAAAATTTTCTTGGATGCACTTTGTATCCATTATATATGGATTAGGATGGATTTCCAATAGGGGAGGATGAGCCAACCATTAAATGCATGTATGATAAGTAAAAGCAACTCTGCTTATCTACTGCTGACCGTCACCGTTTGTTGAAAGAGGATGTAGAATGGCAGTGTAAATTCCGTGTGCAGTGCACATTAATCACTAACTCTGTGCTCAAGGCTTTTGAGAATATGCTTATTTAAACTCTAGATGCACTACAAAAAGCTGTTCCTGTTGTTCTCTTCCAAGGCGATACACTCTTCAGGAAGATGCATCATCCGATAAGCCATAATTTGCTCCACTTTTTAAGTTTTCAAGATTTGAGAAGGGGAGGGAAAGAAACATGTAACTTCTATTTAATTACATATATTAAAATTATATATAAATTAATGATAAGACTATTGCCATGAATATTATATTATGTATTTAAAATCTCAGTCAAATGTAATATTTACCTGAGAATTTTGATTTTTGAAAAATTATGTTAATCTTCAGATTTTATGGCTTTCGAAAATGATTTCTTGACAAGGCAGTGGTATCAAAAACAGTATTTTTAATTTGCCATAATTTTAAGGTAATTATATCTCATATTTTTAAAGATGTACTTTCAAAATATAAAAACCAATTTAAAATGACAAAAGCGGTAAATGGTGGAGCAAGATTTCAAATCAAGATGTGATGTTTTCTTAATAATTTGTCTTTCTTTCCTGTGAACTTGCCTCACAGAACTGAAATACGTGATCAGAAATTCATTCACACTGCGTCGAAGTATCTTCAAGTAACATCAAAATTATCCCCAGATTTCCAATACGGTACTAGTGCTTTGGGCATATTTCAAGAATCAATCCTCTGGCACTCCACCTTATTGCTGGATTTTTCTTGTGTAAACTCAGAGATCTATTCTCCTTGGCTGTGAGACATTTTATTACAAAACAATCAGTAAAGACATCTTGATGTGCCATCTGGAATTAAAAACGACTGAGAGGAAAAAGTGAGGGAAGGTTAAAAACAACCAAATCGATGCAATGCAGAAAAAATTGCTTGAGGTGCGATGTAATTGAATAAAGACTTACATGGTGTAGATAATGTCAAGGCAAGTTATTGGTTTTTGCACAGTATGTGTGATCATTGAAAAGCCACATATGTGGAGGAAATACAAGCACCAATGAACAAATTCACACAAAGGTGGCTTTTAGTCATTTTGGATTCATGTGTATTTTACACCACTTTCACAAATACGGCATAGGTGGAATTTCAGCTTGTCTAAAAAAGGTATTATCTGCAGACAAAAAGTCACTGGTTAAGCAATTATATTCATTTCATAGAATTTGCTTTACACTAGTTTATTAGTAAATATGAAGCATTGGCAACTTATTTGATGCCACATTTGATAGTTATGTTAAAAACTCATCATTTATGTATTGTAAATATATCACCATATAATAATGTTTCTTAAAATTTTATCCTTCAATGGATTACCCTGGAATACTGATTAGTAATCTACTTTTGTTATTTGCTTTTTTCTTCACAATGCCTTGAGATGTAGACATGATTTTTCCTTATTTATTTATTTATTTATTTTTTAGTGTGTGTTTGCAGAGTATCATAGTTACATACATTCTGGAGACTGGTATATGTATTTTGCATGTGTTCATCCTTTTCTCTTCTTTATCCTCCCTCCCTTTTCCCTTCTCCTGATAGCTTTCCTCAAATCTGTTCTTTTTTCCTTTACACTCTCTCCTTTGTTTTACTCTTATTTATTTATGTTTTGGATTTCTCATATAAGAGAAATTATGCAATCTTTATCTGAGTCCAAGTCATTTAACTTAACTTTATGGTATCAAGTTCCATCCATTTTCCTACAAATGACATTATTTCATTCATCTTTATGGCATAAGAGAATTCATATATATATATGCATATATATAAATATACACGTGTTTGGTATTTTTAAATTCTTGTCTTCACTTTAGGTGGATTAAAAAGAAGCTTAGAGATTTTAGTCATTATTCCAATATATTTCATAAATATAATTGGTATCATTGTACTTTGAATACATTTATGGGACTTCAAAACATATCTCTATCCTTTAATTTTCACTCATATAATACCTAATAAATCGTGTGTTAATTCTAATTGAAATCATCGTCAGTTAGATGAGTATTGTGTTTTAGGGCCCCCAAAATGCATGTGCTTCCTTCTGTAAAATATATGGGAACATGCAATAGTCTCATTTTTTAACATCTCGCACAGCCTAATGTGGAAAATTTGGTGTTAGAAACTAAAGAAAATAGTGGGGAAAAAAAAGAAGCATGTAGAGCTTCCAGACAGATGAGGCTTGTATTAAATGCCATGCATGTGTAAGAGTTCCAGGAAAAACACGCTCAAAAACTTGCACTTCATTCCACCCACATTTTGCGTGTTTGACATCCATTTCACATTTCTTTCTACACTGCCTGTCACTGAAGAGACTAATGTGTTGATATTTTAATTGCCTTTTTTTGTTCTTTATACTAAAGATATTACTGTATCATATTTACACCATTAGAGCATTCTGAAGTTGCTTTTCTATTTACTCTTACTAGAGTGTTTTATATTTTCTGTTTATTCTTAACAATGAGTTTTATGCTTTCTGTTTACATGTTACACATTGTTATTTTTGTTTTGCTTTGTTTTAACAGTTTTACAGACTCCCTTCAGCATTTCTTGTGGGACCCATCAGATGGTGATCTATTTGCTCAGCTTTTGTGTGCCTGTGAATGTCTTACCTGAGCATTATAAAAGGATTGCTTTGCTGGGTAAGTGTTCCTGTTTGGCAGGGTTTTTTCCTCCTCTTCACTACTGTGGAAATCTCATAGCACTCAGTCCTGGCCAGTGATGCTTCTGTTGAGAAGTCTGCTGTCAGGCAAGCTGGGACACCTTTCTGGGTTGTTTCTTTTCTCTTGAAGCCATTAGAATGTTTTTTTCATCTTTCATCTTTGAAAACTTCATTATAAGGTTTCTTGGGATAGCTTCATTCCCATTAAATCTAACTGGTCACATTGGACTTTTGAACTTAGATACTCGTGTCTCTCTATTGGTTTCGGAAGGCTTTGCTAATGAAATGTTTGGATGAGTTTTCTACAACTTTTAATTCTTAGGTCCTCCTTGAACCTCAGTAATCCAAATATTTTATCTTTGAATGTTATGCCCAAAACATCATATTCCTTTTACTCTTTCTGCCTCCCCTTCTTCTTCTTCGTATGTGTAATAAGAAGATAGCTAAGAAAACTCCATACCAAGAAAGACAGCACATTTGTGTGTGAAACAGGACTGGAGAAAAATATCAAAACTATGAAGTTATATTAGTGCATCTGAGTTATCGAGAAAAATGCCCCTGCACAGAGTGTACTGCAGTCACTTCCGCACTACTTGCTCTGTCCTCCCTCATATCTCTTCTCATTGACTTCTTCTTCTCTGTCTTCCGTTTTATGATTTCTCTCTCTGTCTCTGTCTCTGTCTCTCTAATTCCACATGTGAGAGAAAAATAGTCTTTTGGTTTTTCAGCCCACTTGTTTCACTTAATATAATGGTGCCCAGTTCCACTTATTTCTCTGCACATGACATGGTTTCTCTATTCTTTACAGCTGAGCACTCCACCTCGTACACACCTACCACATTTATTCACCCATTGGGCAGTTGATGGGCATCTGGATGAGCACGTAGAGCATCCTAGATATTGTGATTGTTCCTGGTAGATTTAGGCATGCAGGTGCTTTCACAGTATGTTAACTTACAATTTTAGGCTGAGATACATGAGAAGCAATAGAACTGGATGAATAGCAGCCCTGTTTACAATTTGTCTGAGGAAATCCTATGTTTATTTCCAGGGTGTCTATTGTAATTTGCATTCCCACTAACAGTGCATTAGGGTTCTTTTCCTCCTTTACCCTCATGAACGCTTGTTTTATTTTGTTTTTGTTTAGTGTGTATGTTCCTCATGATAGCCATTCTGATGGGCATTTGCCCTATTTTACTTCATTTTATTTTAGAGATTTTGTTTTTAGTTATTTATGCAGTTTGGATATTGACCCTTTGTTGGAAGAGTAGCTGACAAGCTTTCTCCTTTTTCTATAAGCTGTCTCTTCATTTTGTTAATGATTTGCTTTTTTATCTCCAACATTTATTACTTCCATGTATGATTCTTTTCTTCTAAGGCCTTGATTTTGCTGTTTATTTGAGATTTCTCTGATTTTTTTTCTTACATAGGCATTAATAGCTATAAGTTTTCTTCTCAGAACTGTCTTTGCCATATCCCACAACCTCTGATGCACTGTTTTCCATCTGTATGAATTCAAGGAAGATTTATCCACTGCCCCATTCATTCACTGATCATTCAGAAGTGTGATCCAATCTCCATTTTTTAAACTTTCTGTGCTTTCTCTTGCTGTTGATCTCTAGTTTAATTCCATGAGAGTTAAAACGCGTGAGAGTCAATATTTACTGCTCTAGCTAGATGGAATACTCCTTAGATGCTTGTTAAATCCATTTCATCTATCGGACAGATTTAACTCTGATATTTTCTGCTGACTTTTGTCTGGGTCACCTACTTGTTGGTGGGATATCGACATCACACACTATATTTAATAAAGTGTACCTATTATGCCTATTAATGATAGTATTATGGAACTGGTTGTATCAACATTTGATGAATGCATACATAAATGCAATCAGTAGGTCTTGCTTGTAGTATGTTCCTTTTTCCAACATGAAATGACCCTCATTTTCTCTTCTAATTTTCCTGTAAGTCTTCTTTATTAGATATAAGTATTGCTACTCTTGCCTGCCATGAAATTTTATTTGTAGACAGAGTATCATTTTCTATTCTTTTCTTTTAAATCTCTCTGTGTTTTTGTACATAAGGTATGTTTCTCTTGGGCAAAATAAATTTGTGTATTGTTTTGAATCAAATCTTCCAGTTTGTGTCTTTAAATTGGGAAATTAAGACTTTTTATATTCATGATTGAAGTATATATTAATTTCTATCATTCTGATGATTTTTCTGATGTTTTATTGTTTCTTAATATTTGACTTTCTGTTCTCTTTTGTGTGTAGATTTTTAAAAGTATCTTCTATAATGCTTACTTAATGGTCATGAATTACTTTAGTTTCTGCTTACCTTGGAAGGTATTTATTTTCCCTTTGGATCTGAAGGATAGATTTTTTGTATATTGGAATCTAATTTTTCAGAATTTGTAAACTATTATTGTATAATTTCCCGTCACTTATTTTTCTGAGATATCTGTTGTTATTTGGATGAATTTGCCTTTAAAATTAATTGAGTGTTTTCTTCTTACAGCTGTGAATACTTATCTATATTCTGAATTTTTTATAATTTAACTATAATATGACTTGGAGAAGTTCTTTTCTTGTTTGTCTGTATGGGTTTCTAAATTCCTTCTCTACCTGTATATTTATGTCTTTATCAAGATTTGGGAAATTTTCTTCTACTCTTTCACTGAATAGATTTTCTATTCCTTTATTCTATATTTTGGAGACCTATTTTTATTTAAAGCACTCTTAAATTTTGTCTTTCAGCAATGTGCCTTGTGTGTGTCTTACAGTCTTGAACGTTCTGTGTATAGTCACTCATGCTCTTTTTTTTCATTATGGTCTGAATGTGACAGTTGTCCTAAATTATCTCCAAGCCATGAGCTTTATCTAGCCTATTGTTACAGCTTTCTGTTGAGTTATTTATTTTCTTCTGGTTTATTTAGCTTTTCATTTCCAAGGTGTCTATTTTATGTATCTTTTTCAAATTGCTATCTCTATATTAACATACTTCTTCATGTTGTATATGGCACTACATATTTCATTTACTTTTTGCTTTGAATGTAGTGATAATTTTTATTATCTTTTGAACTGTTTGGCACATCATACACTCCAATATCATTAGATTAAATTTTCACAGAAGTATAAAGTTGTGGTATATTTGTGTTGCCTGCTTTTTTCATGTTTCATGTGTATCTGTTGAGATGAAGGCATTTTCACTTTTGTAAGTGTTTTTACACAGTTGCCTTCTTTTAATGATGTTCTTTGGACTACTGGTGTGTTGAAAAATGTTAGATTTAAATATAAATAGGCTTAATAATAATTAAGATCACAGGTTCCCTGTGATCTTTTGGACTGTGCTTGGGAGTTCTGATGCAGTGGTGGAACCGTTTTTGGATGTGTTTCAGAGGTCGTTCTCTTTTGAAGTGTATCCTGCAGTTTGCAGACAACAGAGAATGTCAGATGCTAACTGTGGTTACTCCAAATTTGTGAACAGTGTGCTGAATACATGGTGCTAGAGCGATTGTGCTGAAACTCGATGCAGGTACAATGCCCCAAGTGATTGTATTTCTCTCTGCTATTGCTATGAGACTGAAGACACCACAGTGGGACTTCAGGTCCTCCTTTTTTTATGACTACTTAGGGATGTGTCTCAGTCAGGCACGTCTACCTCCTCTGCTCTTTAAGTTGAATTAGCCTAGAATTTAGCTGGGGTTAGCTGCAATCTCTTGATAAGACATTGAACATGTAAAGATCAGCAGCAGCACAATGACATAGCACGCTCAGCCTGCCAGCCTTGATTCTCACCCCTGCCCAGGAGGAAGGGAATAATCAACAGTAACAATCACTCAATAAAAACAAGCCAGCTGTCAGACACAGTGGTAACCCTTGAAGGGTGACTGAAATCATGATCATAGTGATAAAAGAAGGGATTAAAAATATTGTAAAATAAAATAAAACTTTAAAAGTTAATAAAAGTTAAATTGATCACAAAGAAGTAAAAAGTGAAATCATTAAAGAAAAGAGAAACAAAATTCTAATGAAGTACAATATGAAAAGATAAAAATATAAATTGACGAAAATATTTAAAAAGTAAAAGTTACTGGTTTATTAGATGGATGAAGAGGAAAGAGGGAAGGATGGAATGAAGGAAGAAAAGAAGGAAGGAGGGAAAACAAAACAAACTGCTTCCTGCCAAGGGGTAAATTGGAGACTTGAGGTTGGATCCTTCTTCCCCGTGTGCATTCATGCACTCCAGCCGCCCCTTGTCTGCGCCAAGGGCAGTGGCAAAGGTCCAGGCTGCAGGACCACGGTCAGTGTTTTGGCACGCTGGGTCCACATCCAGTTTGCTGTGTACATTTAGCCTGTATGACCAGGGGCATGGCATGTGTCCAGGCCTCAGCTGGCCCTCTCCCAGCACAGCTTCAGTACCACATGTGGCATGCCAGGTGAGTGGCATATTTTAGCCCATGGACCCCAGCCACTGTGCCCATCGCAGTGGCATCCATCTGGACCATGGAGAGCAATCTCACTGACAGAGCTTCCGCATTATGCATGTAGGTAGTCCTAAGCTGGCCAAGGCACACACTCAGCTTGCAGATCTTAATTAGTGCACCTGGAAGTGTGGCAAACGTCCTCGGAGCAGCAAGCTGTCTCACCACACAGCCTGTTATGTGGGCTCCTCCCAGCTCGACACGCGGCATGCACTCAGCCCCACAGGTCATGGGACTTCAGTCTGTGTGCTCAGGGGCAGGGCGGATGTCCAAGCCACCGCTTATACTGTACCCTGGATGCCTCAGAGCAACACTTCTGAGTCTGTGCTGGGCTGGCCGGTGGGCAGAAGACAAGTGGACTGCCACTCAGTCTCGGGACTCTCTGCCAGGGCCCCCTTGTAACACCTCAGGTGACAAGTCTCGGTACTGCACATGCATGCCGGAATGCCACCGCTGTGTCTTCCAGTCTTGTCACAGCCTGCACTGCCTGCTGCTCCCACCTCTCAACCCTCCCTCTACCGATGTTTCTTTCAGACACCACAATCCTGTGGAGCTGTGTCCTATATCAGCAAAGAGGTGGGGATTCCATAGAAATTCCAAATTGTGGCCACAAAGCTTTTGCTAACGGTAAGACCCATAAAATTGCTCCTGGTCCCAGTCCTCTAACAAATCATACGGAAATGTATAGGAATTATTCTGTAGAGCTAGTTTGCTGTGCAGGAGTAGTAACTCTCAAAGAAAACCCCTGAACTCGCAGTTTATATAAACCATGGATTTCTGCTTCAGTTTATCAGTGTTTAGAGCACTCTCATTGTGGAGTCACAGAGAAGTTCCTTCCATTCTGCCATCTTGCTCAGAAATTATCTCTGGTAATTTCATCTGCTTTTGGTTTATAATGTCATCTGGGCATTGAACGATTGTGTGCTAAGTTTAGTCTAACTAGGGCTCATAGTTTCTGCAAGCCTTTTTTCACTTGCACTGTTTTAGCACTAGATAGCTCCCTAAGTCCAGATTTGCCACTGTCTGTTCTTGATGTCTTGTCACGATTTCAACACTAGATGGCAATCCAAGCCTAGTTTTTTTTTTTTTTTTTTTTTTTAACCAAAGCCACAGTTGATGGTTTGTTCAGAGGGAGAGTGGAAACGACTCTCCCTGGGACCAGCATTGCCCAGATACCTACTCCAGTCATCTGCCTATAATTAGGACTTGAAGATTCTGCCCAGCTCTGGGGGAAATCGCTGTGAAGCAAGCAGTCTCAGGTGTCTATCCCAAGGCCATGGCTCTAATCACTACATTCTAAGCCTACACCCTGTCCAAACCAGCATAGAACTTGCCTAAGACTCAGGCTTGAACAGCAGCTGACTGCCTCCTGCTGAGGTGGACCAGTGATGAGGACCAAAGTAGTAGTCTAGGGTCACTTATCCCCTTATGGTTATAAGGTTGGTCCAAGGGCTTCAGCTGTAAGGCAGGCTTGGGAAGAAAGCCATTAATCTCTGCTTGGTGTTAGGCACTAAGTTCAAAGGTTAAAGTCTAATCTTGCTGCCCTTTCGCACCCCACTGAATGGGGTCATGCGATCCTGCAGGTCCAAGTTTGAGGTAGTGTTGCTGAAGGTGTAGCACTGGCAGCTAAGGTTGGTGCCAAGCTTGCTTGTGCCTGAGACACAAAACTGCAAGGACCGGCACAGTTTCAAGGGTACATCCAGGCCCACACTGTCTCTGGTGGAGACGCAGGCAGGAACAGGGTGTCTGTCTCTGGGGTGCAGGTCTCCATGTATTACCCCAACATGTCTAGAGGTCCTGTCTGTGAGCACCAGTTTGGGGACGTTTGTGCTGCCTGAGGTTAGAGGTGAATGGAGACAATCTGTTGGTTGCAGAAGTGAACATTAAGCCGTGTCACTGTGAGCATCACAACAGCAGGAACCCTCACAGTCTAGGGGGTGTGGGTGCGGGGTGCAGGCCCACTCCAAGGCTGGTATGATACAGCCCAAACTTTCGGCCTGCTCCCCTGATGCACAGGTCAGAGCAGGTTCAAACGCACTGCCTGCCTCCTCGGCGCTGGGTGTAGGACCCTTTGGCTACCGACCTACTCCGTCTCACAGTGGGCCTGACTCTCAGGTAGGAGGCAAAGCACCAAGTTAGCTTTTCCATCTTCCTCTCCAGCAGGCAGCATTCTGCTCCTCACCCTCCTCATTGTGGGTGGGGATTCAAGGCAGTCTGTTTGCCATGTGTCTATCGGCACTGCCGAGGCTCAGTCTGTGGGTGCTGGCCTGGGGTCAGGGCTCCTGGAGTTCAGCCTGCACCATGTTTCACGGTGGCGGGCCTGGTAGTGGGTTTCAGGTTGATGGTTCAGGTTTAATGCCTTCTCCTTTCTGCAGTCAGGAGCTATTTCTGTCCATTGCTGCCTGGAGTTGGGAGGGGTGGTTTGGGCAGCTCTTCAAGTCAGTCCTGCCTTCTTCGGTGCATCTTTATCTTATGCCATACTGAATCCACGGAGGGCGTCCTCCCACCTGGCCTCCTCAGCTCCTGCAAAAGCGTTTTGGGGCATGAACAGATGATCAATTTTGGGTGCCTGGAAGGAGCTGATCACCACAGGTTCCTAGCCACTGTCTTCAAAAACTGTTTTTCCCACTTCTTTTTTTTTTAATTTTTTTTAATTTTCTCTTTTTTTTATTTTAAAGAAAATAGGACAAAACAAAACAAAACGGATTGAAAAAAGCAAAAGAAAACAGAATAGAGTCAAACACAATATAGCATTTCAAAGCAGAACACTGCAAGCTATACAGGTTTTCAAAACATAACAACAGGAGATTAACAATGGTTACCCTAGTGTCTCTTGCTTTCTTCAAAATGGTTGTTCTTACATTTACAGACAATAAACTCAAACAAAACAAAGTAGTATAAAA
>RJWT010042399.1:0-12143 GCA_004365215.1 Cuniculus paca
GGAGGTATATCAGACAAAGCAGGATTGAATTTGACATGTGCAGAAGCAGGAGAAGCAGGTGAGTGAGGGCAGGAAGTGATTATGGAGACCTTATAGGTCACAGTGAAGGACTCAGACCTTGTCCTGCAGGTGATGGGTGTCTTTAGTGATGAAGATGTGAAACAAATCTTAAAGATGATCGAGCCTGAAGTATTCAAAGAAGAAGAAGAGGAAGAAGAGGAGGAGGGAGAGGAGGAAGAAGAGGAAGACGAAGAGGAGAAGGAGGAGGATGAGGAGGAAGGAGCACATGAGAAGGAAGATGAAGAAAAAGAGGAAGAGGAGGCAGCAGAAGGGGAGAAAGAAGACTTGGAGGAGGGATTGCTGCAGATGAAGCTTCCAGAGTCTGTGAAGTTACAGGTGGGTTGCTTCTTTCTGCCTTCCAATCTCCATCCATCTGGAAGTCTAGTGGGCCACGAGTCTGGGAGTCTAGACTTTGTCCTGAGGCAGTGGGGAAGCGGAAGTCCTTAAAGCGGTGGGGCAGTGTTGGCTTGGAATGATCTCTCTGGCTTCTGTCTGAGCGGAGACCATAGTGGGCCCTGATTTAAGGATCTGAGCAGGAGTTGGTGGTGGCTGGACCTAAGCAGGACCATGGAGAAGGCAGAGTTTCAAGGAGGTGCCAGTGGTCTCACAGTCATCCCTCTTCCTGTATGGCTGTCCTCCCATAGATGTGCCACCTGCTGGAGTATTTCTGTGACCAAGAGCTGCAGCACCGTGTGGAGTCCCTGGCAGCCTTTGCAGAGCGCTATGTGGACAAGCTCCAGGCCAACCAGCGGGACCGCTACGGCCTCCTCATGAAAGCCTTCACCATGAGCGCAGCTGAGACTGCAAGACGTACCCGCGAGTTCCGCTCCCCACCCCAGGAACAGGTCCTCTGACCCCTGACTCTAGTTAGTTGCACTGGTTAAGCTCAGCTTCAGCCTCTCTCCTATCGGACCACGGTGGTCCTCAATCTCAAAACAAGTACTTAGCCCTTGAACAATTGATATAGTTATCTCTTATACTGCTCTGTGAACCAGCCTGACCTTAGGGAATGACCCTGACCCCTTTCAGACCTCTTCCCTAATCTCTCTGAAGTTCTGTAGCACACACTTTGGCTCATGACCTTAGACAGGTACTTATAATTGGATCTTTGATCCTTGATCTCAGAGTTCCTGTTCTGTGCCTTCTGACCCTTGTTCAAACTGTTGACCTTTCCCTAGATCAACATGCTATTGCAATTCAAAGACGGTGCAGAGGAAGAAGATTGTCCCCTCCCTGAAGAGATCCAAGAGGATTTGCAGGATTTTCATCAAGACCTGCTGGCCCACTGTGGTAAGGAGAAGGAATCGGAGAGCCCTCCTTGCCTACTTTCTCTTGAGACAGCCTTTGAAGTTTCCCTAAGATTCCTTGACTTTAAACATCTGTGCATTGGTGCCATATAACTGTTTTAGTTCTTTGAATGTATTTGCAATAGCTGACTTAAAAGGCAAATGTTTCACAGAATGAATAAATGAACAAAAATGTAAACATATAAAGAAATAAATGGACCAGCCTGGGCTACAAAGTGAGCTCAAGGCCAACATGAATGGCATAGTGAGACCCTGTCTCAAAAAGACAAGGGCTGGGGATTTAGCTCAGCAGCCTAAGCGCCTGCCTGGCAAGTGTGAGGTTGTGAGTTCGATCCCCAGTGCCACCAAAAGAAAAAAAAAAAAGAAATAGAGCAGAAGGATCAATGTGAGTTTGAAGCCAGCCTGGGCTACATAGTGACTTAAGGCCAGTCTGAACTACACAGCGAGACCCTGTCTCAAAAAACCAAAAGAGCCAGGGATTTAGCCCAGCGGCTCAAGCACTTGCTTGGTAAGCGCAAGGTTGTGAGTTTGATCCCCGGTATAAAACAAAAACGAAAACAAACACAAAGCCAGATGTGGCGGTGCACATCTGGAATCCTAGCACTTGGGAGGGTGAGGCAGGAGGATCGTTGCAGGTTTGAAACCAGCCTGGGTTCCATAGTGAGTTCAAAGACAGCCTGGACTACAGAGTGAGACCCTGTTTCAAAAAAGAAAAGGAAAGGAAACAAACAAACAAAAAACTCAAAAGAGAAGGAAATGGGAAATTTCATGAGCGTGCACGTGAATGAGGAACGAGTGAAGTAAAGGATCGAGCAGGTGAATACGTAAGCACATAAGCGATATTCCCTCCCTTCTTGACCACCAGGAATTCAGCTGGAGGGAGAGGAGGAGGAACCAGAGGAGGAGACCACTCTCGGCAGCCGTCTGATGAGTCTGCTGGAGAAGGTGCGGCTGGTGAAGAAGAAGGAGGAAAAGCCCGAGGAGGAGCCGCCCACAGAGGAGCCCAAGCCCCGTGAGGACTGAGGACAGCGGGGACAGGAAAAGGAGTGACGGGTGGCTCTGCCTGAGGACCCTCGGTGTCCAACACAGACCTTGAGAAGGAATAAAAGGGTGGTGGAGAAACAAGACTGAGAGGGGAAGAGCCAGGGAGGAGGCTGTCAGGGGTGTGGCCCCAATTCCCAGGACACATCCAGCCCCAGGGTAGTGGCAGCTGCTTTACCACTGCAGCCTCCAGGCCTTCAGCTTTTGTTTTTCTTTTCTTTCATGATGAGACAGTTACTATGTTAAAGAGTTCCAAAAGCGAGTGTGGACCGAAGTGTCACAGTTCAAACATACTATACTAGCCACATATCATAAGAACAGAGACCCTAGGTATAGGTTTTATCCTGGAACATTCAAGATCATTTATTGGGCCAGCTCTGGGTTGGGCACTTTTAGCAGAGATGTAAAAAACAACAATGGGAAAGTCTAAGCTCTTGCTTTCCAGGAGCTTAACATACTATACCAAATATAAGCAGGGTATGGTGGCGCATACTTGAAATCCTAGCCTCTGGAGGCTGAGGCAGAAGGCTTTTGACATTGAGACCAGTCTGGGCTACATGGCAAGACCCTCTTTCAAACAAACAAACAGAAAGAATATTATATCAAATACATATATGGATACACAAATGTCAGGTGATCATCGGTGCTAAGAGGGAAAATAAAATCTGAGAGGGGTAGGAGAGGGATGAGGATGGAAGGGTCAGAATGAGGGACCCAGGTGTGCAAAGACCTGGAGGAGGAAGGGTGGCATGAAAAGAAGAGACAGTGTCAAGGCTCTGAGGCCAGCATGGCAGAGCATCGTGGGCAAGCGAGCAACTGATGAGAGATAAAGGCAGGGAAACGACAGCCAGATCTCAGAGGGCCATGGGAGTGGTTGGTAACCGAGAAGCCTGTGAGAAGAGTTGCCTCTCCTGCATCATTCTGGCTGTGTTCTGACCTTTGTGTCCCTTTCCCAGAGTCCCTTCAGGAGCTGGTGTCCCACATGGTGGTTCGCTGGGCCCAGGAAGATTTCGTGCAGAGCCCTGAGCTGGTTCGGGCCATGTTTAGCCTCCTGCACCGGCAATACGACGGGCTTGGCGAGCTGCTGCGTGCCCTGCCAAGGGCGTATACCATCTCGCCATCCTCTGTAGAGGACACCATGAGCCTGCTCGAATGCCTGGGCCAGATCCGCTCGCTGCTCATTGTGCAGATGGGCCCTCAGGAGGAGAACCTCATGATCCAGAGCATCGGGTGAGGCCCCCTCCTGTGTTGGGCATGTCCTTCAGAGGCAGGCAAGCCTTTGCCACCTGCCAGCACCCTGTGTAGTGTCCTCTGGATGTGATAACACCCCCTTCTCCCAACATCTGGCACATCATCAGGATACAACAGGACTCATCTGTGGTAAACCCCTCCCAGAACAAGTCCCTGTCCTTTCTGCCCTCTCCCCTCCTTCTTAGAGTGCCTCTTCCTTCCTGCTTTATTTGCCCCTGGGAAACAGCTCCTACTTACATGTGACATTTGGCATGAGGTTTCCCATTTTGAGCTTCTTTTTATTTTTTGTCTTTTTGAGACAGGGTCTCACTATGCAGTTCAGGCTGGCCTTGAGCTCACTTTATAGCTCAGGGTGGTCTCGAACTGACAAAAATCCTCCTGCCTCAGCCTCCTGAGTGCTGGGATTACAGGCGTGTGCCACCACACCTGGCACCATTTTGAGCTTCTGTATCCTCATTTGTAAATAGGGAAGAGCCACGCCTACCCTACAGAATGGTGGTGTGGCTTTGGTGAGCTCATGCCAATCATCATCATCATCATCGTGATCTCCAGCTCTCTGGAAGCAGAGGCAAGAGGAGCACAAGTTTAAAGCCAGCCTGAGCTATAGTGAGATCCTGTCTCAACAAAACAAAACATTCTAAAGAAAACAGGAATGAATGAAAAAGGAATGATCTAAAAAATAGTCATCATGGAATTGAGCACTTAAATGTTAAATGTGTCTCCTACACTCACTCAGCAGACATTCATTAAGCACCTGCTGTGTTCTGGACCTCTAAGCATGTTGGGATACGCTTGGCAACATGACAGAGATCTCTGTCCTAGGGGAGTCTGCCTTGGGTTGAGGCTTCAGATTCCTTACCTGTGAAAATAGGGCCAATCATAGTTCTTGCCTCCCAGAGCAGATGTAGGGACAAAGAAGTTCAAGTCTATAAAGGGAAAGGTGCAGGGTGCAGAGTAAGAGGTCAAGACAGACATGATGGCACATGCCTGGCTAATCCCAGCACTCTGGGAGGCTGAGGCAGGAGGATCAGAAGTTTGACCCTAGCCTGGGCAACTTATCGAGACTCTGCCTCACAATTAAAAAATAAAAGGAGGCCAGAGATGCAAAAGCCCCAGTACCTCTAAATAAATAAATAAATAAATAAATAAATAAATAAAGCTGTTATCACGATGGTGGCGTTGGCTCCCCAGATGTGGGCGATCTGCCTGAGGTGATCCCACACACATTCTCTGTCCACAGGAACATCATGAACAACAAAGTCTTCTACCAACATCCGAACCTAATGAGGGCACTGGGCATGCATGAGACAGTCATGGAGGTCATGGTGAACGTCCTTGGGGGTGGGGAATCCAAGGTGAGGTTGCTGACTGGGCTGGGGGATTGGGGACAGGGGCCACAGAGGGCAGGAACTGACCACCAGCCCACCCTGCCACCCCAGGAGATCCGCTTCCCCAAGATGGTGACGAGCTGCTGCCGCTTCCTCTGCTACTTCTGCCGGATCAGCCGGCAGAACCAGCGCTCCATGTTTGACCACCTGAGCTACCTGCTGGAAAACAGTGGCATCGGCCTGGGTGAGAAAGCCTGAGCTCAAGGGCTGCTCCCGGAGCCCGCTTCTGCCAGCCCCTTCCACCGGCTCACTCACTCATTTGGCCATTCAACAAATGCTCAGTCTCAGCCCATCATGGTGTGGCTAGGTGATGAGTTGCACTGGGACATAGTAGTGAGCTAGACAGCCCTGCCTGGCCCTCCCTGGGCTCACAGTGCGGCGAAGAAGATGGTCTGCTTTCAGATAGTGACAGTCCGCACTGGTCAGACCTGGGGTGGAGGAAACATAGACCAGACAGGAAGGAAAAGGAAAGGGGTGGGCAGGGGGAGCTTCCTGAAGGCCGCACGGTCAGGAATGAGACAGGTAGCTGCGCGCCTCGGAAGAGCGTTCTCACCCTCTCCTCCCGCCACAGGCATGCAGGGCTCCACACCCCTGGACGTGGCTGCTGCCTCTGTCATTGACAACAACGAGCTGGCCTTGGCGCTGCAGGAGCAGGACCTGGAGAAGGTGTGGAGGGAGAGGCCAGGTCCTACCTGGCTGCTGGGACACCTGCTGACTCTGAGCCTCTCCCGAGGGGGCGATTCTGAGCAATTGAGAGGCGAACCATCGGGGAATAATTTGCAGGGAGATGACAATTCCCAGGGGCTTGTTCATGGGGTGCTGCAGGGTGGGTGCATCCTATGCTCCTGGTTGGTGGTCCCCTCTGTCATGGCTTCTGTGTGCAGCAAGGACATGTGCAGCTCTGGAGGGTCAGCTCCCTTGCTGTGTGGCCTTGGATAAGCAATGGCCTCTCCAGACCTCCATGACCTCAGCTCCACGATGAACAGTCAAAGAAACATCTTCACGCAGATGGGAAGCAGTGCTCAACAATGGCTGGCTGCTATCATATATTTATTCACTTAATAAATATTTATCATGCACGCATTATATGTCAGGACCTGTCCAAGGCAGTAGTGTGCAACAGTCAAAAATTCCTGTCCTCAAGTAGCTGACATTCTCATTTGAAGGATAACAAGATGAATCAATATCATGCCAACTGTTAGCTAGTAACAGATGTTAAGGAGGAAAATAAGTGAGAAAGGGGAAAAATATCAAGTGTCAGGAGGGTGCCTGAGTAAGACAAAGGTGGTCAGAGAAAGCTGCATTGAGAAAGTGACATTGAGTAAAGCTCAGGAGGTGAGGGCTGCATGGAGACTAGGGGAAGAGCGTTCCAGGTGGAGGGAGCAGCAGGGCAAAGGTGCAGAGGCAGGAGTCAACCTCGGGAGTTCGAGCAGAGACAGTGAAAGCTGAATGGCTGTAGAAGGTAGAGAAGTGATTGGTCGTAAGGGATCTTACAGCCACACTGGGGACTCTGGCTTTTGTCCTGAGTGAGAGAGAGCCATAATATCTGAGCAGAGGATGTGACTTGACTCAGGTGTTCACAGGCGTGCATGGAACAGACTGAGGGCAGCAGGGAGCCCAGGGAGGGGGCTGCTGCCATGGTCCCAATTGGGGTGACTGTGTGTAGGACCCGGATTATTTGCTGAAGGGTGCAGAGATGAATGGGGCTGAGGAGCTCCAGGGATGAACAGAGGCCTGAGACTTGGGGAAGAAGGGCTGTGTGGGTCTGGCCCCTGGCTGAGCCCCTTTCTGTCCCCAGGTTGTATCCTACCTGGCAGGCTGTGGCCTCCAAAGCTGCCCCATGTTGCTGGCCAAAGGGTACCCTGATATTGGCTGGAACCCCTGTGGCGGTGAGCGCTACCTGGATTTCCTGCGCTTCGCTGTCTTCGTTAATGGTGAGTCAGGGCATGGTGGTAGGTGGCAGGGCAGGACACGTGAGGTTACTGTCCAAACCCTTCTTGAGTTTGACTGTCTATACCCTCAGGCCTGCCCAGGTCAGGGATCTCCTCAAATGAGGCTGAGGCAGGAGGCTGGGGGTCAACAGGGACCTGGCCTTGACCCTAGAAATGTTTGGTGCTTGGGCTGCATGGTGTCCCAAAGCTCATGAGATCTGACCTCCCGGGGTGGCCAGGCGAGAGCGTGGAGGAGAACGCCAACGTAGTAGTACGGCTGCTCATCCGCAAGCCTGAGTGCTTCGGGCCAGCCCTTCGGGGTGAAGGAGGCTCGGGGTTGCTGGCTGCCATCGAAGAGGCCATCCGCATCTCTGAGGACCCCGCGCGGGATGGTCCAGGTGTCCGCAGGGACCGGCGGCGTGAGCAGTGAGTCTCCTGGCTCCTACCCTGTAGTGTACCCTGCCCTCCTCATGCCCCTGGTTGCCTCCCCACAACATCCTGCTCCCCTGCAGCTTTGGCGAGGAGGCCCCTGAGGAAAACCGGGTGCACCTGGGACACGCCATCATGTCCTTCTATGCGGCCTTGATTGACCTGCTGGGACGCTGTGCTCCAGAGATGCATGTGAGATGGGAAGGAGGGTGGGGCAGGAGGGAGGGCATGGGCGGCCAGCCTTGACCTCTTCATGTGGGTATTGGGTGACATTGGTTGACTCTCACCATGTGGGTCCTGGGCTAGGCATTGCTGAGGACACTACGGTGATCAGCATAGCCACAGGTGCTGATCCCATGGAGTTCCCAGTCCGGTGTGAGAGGCAGACAGTGACAGCCCAGAATGGTCAGGGTGGAGACAAAAGAGGCTCAGGCAGAGGGGTCTGGGCTAGAACTCTAGAGTTATCCCCTCGGGAAGGAGGCCTGCTCTGCCCATCAGAGTGTCAGGAAGGGATGGAATGGATGGTGTCTGATAACATGCCCATCCCCAACTTCTACCCCCAGCTAATCCAAGCCGGCAAGGGTGAGGCCCTTCGGATCCGGGCCATCCTCCGATCCCTCGTGCCCTTGGATGACCTTGTGGGCATCATCAGCCTCCCACTACAGATCCCCACCCTGGGCAAAGGTATGAGGTCAGACTCGGCATGGGAGCGATGCTGGGAAGGGAGCCAGCGGGTCCCAAGGACATCCTTGACTTGTGCCTTTCCTGCCTGTAGATGGGGCCCTGATACAGCCAAAAATGTCGGCCTCTTTCGTGCCGGACCACAAGGCATCCATGGTGCTCTTCCTGGACCGTGTGTATGGCATCGAGAACCAGGACTTCCTGTTACATGTGCTGGACGTGGGCTTCCTTCCTGACATGAGGGCAGCAGCCTCGCTGGACACGGTGAGCACTCCTGCTACCCTGGCCACCCTTCCTGCCTCCACAGAACACACAAGATGGAGCCTGGGATAGCAACAGCAGCACTTTTATTTGTCTTGGGATTATGTACATAGCATAGTCCCACCACCAGCACCATTGGGTTAGGGGAAAAAAATCCAAACAGAAGAGACCTGTGTTCTGACAGAGGGCAGGTAGGAATCTCCAACTTCCAGTTATAAAACAATCATTCTATCCAGGCATGGTGGCACATGTCCGTAAACCCAGCACTGGGGGAAGTTGAGGCAGGATGATCACAAATTCAAGCCCAGCCTGGGCAATTTAGTGAGACGCTGTTTCAAAATAAAAACTAAGAAAAGGGCCAGGATGTAGCTCAGCATGAAGGTCATGGGTTCAGTCTCTAGTACTGCGCCCCACCCCCAACCATTCTCAGTGATGGCAGCGACATGGACCCACAAAGCGCTGTGTACGAAAGTAATAACAGAAGGTGAAAAGACCAGAGAAGACGCGCATGAGAACTGACCTTTGATTTAGCAAAAGGGAGATGATGGTGACCTTGAAAAACAGCCTCATCAAGGTGACAGGGCCAAAGCCTCTGGAAGGGGTACAAGACAGCTTGGAGGTGAAGCTGGAGACAGGGAGGGATGACGGATGATTTCCTTACGAGTTGCTGGCTGTGGAGGAACAGGAAGAGATGACTGCTGGAACGCGAGAACTTGAACCTATAACCTATTTATAGGAAATATAAGAGTGCAGAGAACAAGTTAATTGACACTACAAGAAGGTACTGAACCAGAACAAAACCAAAAGGTAGAAAATTCCACTGGACAAGTGGTCATTTGTCCAGCAAATAAATAGTATTTAAAAGGGGAGGAAAAGAAATGGTTCTAGATAAAAAGACCTAAAACACCCGTTCGCCAAGAGCAGTGTGTGGACCCTCCCAAGCACCTGATCCAAGCAGTCCCAACTAAATAGAAAGCAGTTTTTGAGACAATTGGAGAAAGTTGATCATGAAGATGAAGTGATTAATTCTGTCACATGATGATAGCAACACAAGGTGTCAAAGAGAAGCACTTGTTGGAATGGAGAGACAGAGTTGAGTGTCTGTGAGTAAAAGAGCATAGTGGTCGGACTTGCATGAAAATACTACAGGAAACAAGGCCAGTCTATACTACAAAGCGAGATCCTGTCTCAAAAAACAATTCAACGAACAAAAACCTACAGGAAAAAAGTTGAGGGTTGGAGAAAAAATAAGCAGGCAGAACGTCTATTTCTGTAGAACAGCCATATCTGGGTAATGGGTTCATTAATCGGTTGTGTTTTGTTTTCGTTTTTTTTTTTTTTTTTGGTACTGGGAATTGAACTCAGGACCTTGCGCTTGCCAGGCAGACACTGACTCATTAATCAGTTTCTGACTTGTGTGCATGTTTGAAATTTTGTAGTCTAAAGTAATAAAGGAAGCAGGGTAGAGATGGAAAAGGAGCGGGATTTGGGGGAAGCCTGGTCCTTTGCCTAGAGCTGTCCAGGACGGCCGTCAGGGCAACCCCAGGGGTGTGCAGTGGGCCTGATGTCCCTGCCCTGTGTCCCAGGCCACTTTCAGCACCACGGAGATGGCGCTGGCGCTAAACCGCTACTTGTGCCTGGCGGTGCTACCGCTCATCACCAAGTGTGCGCCACTCTTTGCGGGAACTGAGCACCGCGCCATCATGGTGGACTCCATGCTTCACACCGTTTACCGCCTGTCCCGCGGCCGCTCGCTCACTAAGGCACAGCGCGACGTCATCGAGGACTGCCTCATGTCTCTGTGCAGGTGGGCGGGGCCTGAGTGGGCGGAGCCATTGGTGGGCGGGGCCGCCGGGTGGGCGGGGTCGCCGGGTGGGCGGGCCTCCAGATGAGATCCAGGGGCCGTGTGTGTCCCTGCAGGTACATTCGCCCATCCATGCTTCAACACCTGCTGCGGCGCCTGGTGTTTGACGTGCCCATCCTGAACGAGTTCGCCAAGATGCCGCTGAAGGTGGGGCAAGGCTCGCTCGCATGTACCCTCCACTGCCTTGCTTTGCCCTGGACTAGGAGGCTCGGTGGTATCAGCATCACCCACCCCAGCTAATCAACTCGCGCAGGAGAGCCAGGTCCTCACAGAAACCAATTAGCGTCCTCATTTACACGCCAGAACTCCCAGGACATTCCACTTTCCTTCACTGGTGCCTCTAACATTTCTTAATTAGCTCTTAATTTGCCTAACCAAATGAGCCAGCCCCCGCCCCAATTAGCATATATTTGTATGGGGCACAGCTTTCCGTAATTAGCATTTTATTCGCATGCCCAGACCACCAGACTTCCACTATTCAAATGAGTGCGTTTATTTGAATAAACAGTACCACAGCTATTCTGAATATTTGCACACTGTCTCTCCTGTTTTTTCATTTGCATGCTGGTTTGCATAAGGAGATACCCCCAACTCAGATATGTTGGCTATTTTGCATATGCCTAAATTAGCCCCTACTTTGAGTCTGCATACTGGATAGTAGAGGCCCTCATCTCAATTATCATATATTTGCATGGGTTGTTGCCTGTGTTTCTATTTGGCATGTTAATTTGCATAAGCACAGATCACTCCATCCATATGCCCATGTGTACTCCACCTTACTCGTGGATTATTAGCATGCTTATTTCTGTAAGATGACAGACAAATCCAGCTCAAGTTTAATGCCCATCCTGGCTCTAAAATGAGAACACTAACTTTGCCTAACACACTGTCCAGGGCCGTTTTCCAGTAAACATACCATCCTTTCCCCTATTAGCATATCATTTGCATAGTTCAAACCTTCATAATTCAAGCACTGCCTCCATCTGCTTATGCCCACTCCCGTGTGTCCCTTCTTGCTCCCACCTAGCTCCTCACCAACCACTATGAGCGCTGCTGGAAGTATTACTGCCTCCCCACTGGCTGGGCCAACTTCGGGGTCACCTCGGAAGAAGAGCTACATCTCACACGCAAACTCTTCTGGGGCATCTTTGACTCTCTGGCACATAAGGTCTGGCCATCCAGGGGACCCCGAAGAGGCCCATGTAGAAGATCTTAGTGACAGATAAAATCCCCAAATTGGAGGGGTTCCATGAAAGAAGCAGCTCTGCATGGCCTCTAGTTTGGGGACTTGGACAGGGGTAATATGGAGGTGATTTGGGGGTCAAGTTTGGCCTAAGGTTTTGTTTCAGGGAGGACCATAACTCATGTTTGAGGGGTCAGGAGGAGAGTTGATGATTAGTGTGAATTAGAGGTCCTCAGTCTCCAGGGTTGGAAGGCTCAGCAAAGTCTGATGTGACCCCCCCACCCCTGCCCTTGGTATCCCCAGAAATATGACCAGGAGCTGTACCGCATGGCCATGCCCTGCCTGTGCGCCATCGCAGGGGCCCTACCTCCCGACTATGTGGATGCTTCATACTCTTCCAAGGCAGAGAAGAAGGCCACAGTGGATGCTGAAGGCAACTTTGATCCCCGACCTGTGGAGACCCTCAAGTGAGACCCTGGGACGGGAGAAGATGGGGCTTGGGGTGGACAAGAGGATCTCAGAGGTGGTGGGAGACCCAACCCCAACATGTGGTGGCCTCATCCCCTCCAACAGCGTGATCATCCCCGAGAAGCTCGACTCCTTCATTAACAAGTTTGCAGAGTACACGCATGAGAAGTGGGCCTTTGACAAGGTTGGCATCAGGGTCCCTGTCCCAGGAGCCCCCACCTCTGCCTGCCTTCCTCAGGATCCAAGATGTCCTCCAGACCCAGCCTTCCCTGAGTGGGG
>RJWT010042400.1:0-12136 GCA_004365215.1 Cuniculus paca
TAGCATATAATTAGAAAACCTTATACATAATCAGTCATGCCTAAGGGCACACAAAAAGAGACTTAATCTCATGTTGCACACAATGAAAAAATTCTTTCATGCCATCCACGTAGAATAGAAAAAGCAATCCAAGTAGAATAGAAAAAGGTATGAAGATATAATGTAGAGCTCAGCAGAGAAAATCAGAAAACATTAATCTCTGGCTTCCTGAGCCTTACTACCTGAAACTGATCCTTAAGCAAAATTAAACAGACAAAATGCATTCCAAGAATAAACCTCTAGGTATGGAAACTATTAATTGATTAATTAATTAATGCTTAGTGTATATATTAATTTCATTCATTTAGCTCCTATGTGCCTAGATATCGCTAAAACTTTTAAAAAACATTTTAGTTTGTTTAAAACCAGGCATATGTATCTCTAGGATATTTGTATCCTCTAAAATGAGATTATTTGAGAAATTGTTTTGTCTTCTAAGAAGCAGTGTAATCAACTATCTTTACACAAGTCCTCTCAGGGGATGTTCATATCTCTGATGTCATACTGTCCTCAATATAGGCTCCGACAGGTATTTCAGGTGCTTTTGCAAAGCCCCAGGGGCCTTTGGAAAAGAAAGAAAGAAGTCACATTTTCTGACCACCTCAAGCAAGAGTTTACGCTGGGCAAGTCATCACGTCCATCGGTACCAGACTGCAGAACAAGGAATGTATGACTGAGGCCCTACACAGGACTAAGTTCAAGTTCCCTTGCGTCCTGCTTCATCCACAGACACACCCAGAATTTACTAAGATGTTAGGTGAATCTTACTTAAGCGGGCATATCACAGTTAATGACCTCACATACATCCGTAGCTACTCTTTATTTAAATCGTTTATTTGTCGCTATGCATTTTTCCCCATGTGAGCTGTTTACACCAACCTCATCCAATAATCATGTCAAGAAAGAAGCATAATTATTAAACATGTTTTAATGATGAATAAATTGGGTCAAGATAAACAAGTTAAAGGACATGCTCCAATTGATAGAGGTATAAGAAGTCAAAATTAGGACTGATGCATGTTTGATCTCAAGTACAATGGTCCTGTCCGTGTTTATCATGTTACAGTTGTTAGAATAATGAAAGATGTCTCCAAGAAGTCCACTGTGACATTAACCTTCATTCTTCTAAAACATACTATGTGTATTCTTAAAATTCTCTGTGTAAAGTTTTCTTCTTTTAAATGGCCTCTAAAATTGAGTCTTCAATAAATTTTCAGAGATTTATGAAAAAAGAAAAAGAAGAATCTCATTTTTGGAGCACTCCCTGTAGAAAGGGGTTCATCATAGCTCCTTTTCTGCTGTCTCAACTCCAGATTTGTCCTCTCAGTGTCTAAAATACGCCTGCGTACACAGGCCACCTTTGCATTCTTGTAAAGGTGGATGCAATCACAAGTTCTGAGTCTATGATCAATACTAACAAGGTTTACAAAGCAAATTTGTCAGGAATGTATAAACAATCGCACTGAATGAAACTGTACCTGAAATACTTTAATATATTTTTATTTTCTTTTTGAAGTAATGATTTACACTCTACTGGGAAGAAAGGTCGTGATACCTTCAGCTACTCGTTGTATACAGAATACTAGAGAATATGCATAAATGTGGGTGCTACTTTAATTTCTGTTTTAGAGGAATGATGAGTGGCATTGCTTTCTTTTGCTCGCTTTTCTGTATTCACATTTTTCTAAATTAACAATGTATGTTATAAATGTTCAGTTATTGTTTATACCCAGTAAAAATAGTTTAATATGATTAAATGTAAAATTCAACTGAAATTATCTTCTTTACTTCTCTCTTTAATTTTTCTCTGTTTTTCTTTCAAGTTTTCTCATTAAAACTTTTATGTTGCTCCTGCCTAGCGATAGTTGAGGAGAATCTCAGTAAAATATGATAGACTCATGTAATTACAAAAATATGAAAAATTCTCAGTAAGGATAAAGTTATGATTTCTCTTTGGCACCATACTGATTTTTTAAACAAATATTTCTGATCATGATAACAAAGCAGATAACGTTCAAAATAAAAGCCTTTATTTTTCCTGCAATGATCCACCTCAGTTGAACTATGGCATATTTGTTGCTGATTTCAAGTTCTCCAGAAACACAAAAGTAGATACTTAATTTGAAACTATATCCTAAAAATGCATGAATTAGAGTTACCATGTTAAATAATTACATTGTAAAGTTTCAAACAGAAGGAGTTGCTTGTGATTGGGCATAAAAACAGTAAAATTGTCAGAACGCTAAGATTATAAGTGACCAAGTGACAGTAGTTTTATGAGCCTAACAATGGATGACAAATAGATTTCCTTTGCTGGGACATTTATATTCAAGAGCAAAGAGGAAAAAAGACCTTCATAAAATTTAACCAAACAATATAATAAAAATATTGCAGAAAATGAAGCCTCTACTAAGACTGAAGACAATAAAATTGAGAATAAATCTGTAAAAGATAGTTCAATTCCCGGTACAAAAAAAAAAAAAAAAGAAAAAGAAAAACCTGTAAAAGAAAGTGAATTGTGAGATTTTTGGATTTACACAGTATATTACCCTTGTATAGTGCCAGATTTTTTGACTATATTTTAATTGCACTACATATTTTGCTTGAGTGACCAGGTTTGACAAACTATGTAGGGTAATTTAAACAGATAATTGTGGATAATAAATTTTAATATCTGCTAAATAAAAAGATCATTAAAAGATGCTTTCAGGCAGTCTGCTATCATCTCATTCTTTCATCAATCCAGTTTTTTATGACTTCTAGAATAAAATGAAGAACATTAACAATATTTATTCTATAATGTTACTTTTTGTACATCAGGAAAAATCTGGAAAAAGTCATTTCCACAGATTTCTTTTATTTGTATTACACATCTTTTGAATTAGTTCTGCTATTAGAAAACTAAACTTTTGTGATCTTTGTCTAACACCTCCCGTACCACCCACACTTTTACCTCTAAACCTAGTAATTATCATTCTACTCTTTCCAAGTTTTACTTTTCCGATTCTAGATAGAAATGATATAATGTGACATTTGTCTTTCTTTGGATTATTTTTCTTAGGAAATAATTTCTTTAATAAAATAATTTTGATATATGATAGGCACTTCAATTTACAAATTTCCAAAATCGAGCTTTTTTTGCACAATCCATTCCACATTCCTCAATGGTGTGGTGTGACCCTCTATTTAGTTAGTACAAACAGAAACCTGGAAGTGATTCCTGGCACCTCCTGCACTGAATTAATCACCATTGATTGTCCCACGTCTAACACACAGATTCTGTCTTCCTTTCAAGAAGCAGTATTATGAAATGATATCTGGAGAATAGTGTTAATAGATTCCTGGTTTTTTGTCCTTTTTTTTTTTCTTGTCGTTTTGAAACAGCGTCTCACTATGCAGTTCAGGCTGGCCTTGAACTCACCTTGTAATCCAAATTGGTCTTGAATTCGCAACAATCCTCCTGCCTCAGGCTCCCGAGTGCTGGGATTACAGGCATGTGCCTCTGCGCCGGGTTTAGATTCTTAACATGACGTGGCACGCATACTCTTGCCTTACTCCTATACATGTTTCATGTGATAAATTTAAGTCTTACAATACTTGTACTTAAAAATTCTTTAATGTATTTTATAATAAAGGAATTTATTATAGTCTGTTTTTACAAGGCCTTATTTGATTAGGTCTCTCCCTGATGCTGCGTCTCAGGAAGACCCAGTCTCCTCTCCTCTCTGCGTATACTACCAAGTTTTGTGCACCTTTCAGCCTCAATCTTTTTCAGACCTCAGAGCCTCTGTGCCATGATAGCCCTTTGTTTCACAATTTCTCTATCAAACTGAATTCATTGTGTTTGGTTTCAGTTCCATATTGATCAATTTACCTCAAATTCAAGAGGTAGCAACAGCAGCCTTTAAGTCAATTGAGCTCCATCAATGGATAAAAGCAACATCTCTGATGCAAGAAAATATGTTTTTAAGTACACATCTTCCATATATTCTTCACTCTACTCCTGATTTTTAACACTTTATACTACCTTGTTACATTTCTCAAACAAAAGAAAATAATTTTGATACATGACTATTAAGTAAGTATTGAATTTCATTTAAATCTCACATTTCCACTGATTTCTTTTTCTGTTCTTGGATCTAATTCAGAAAGATGGTATTAATGATAGTATTGATAGAAAGTGACTGTTTTCTGAATTACCCAAACAATTTTTTGAATAAGGCTGCAATATGATAGCAGAAAAGGATATAAAGATGCCCCACATTTTTATAAAATGAATATATTACTTCTCATTATTTTATTGTGACAGATTTTGTCATCATGGAGTATTTTATTTTTCTTTATTTCCTAACTCAGTGTGTATTCATTTTTTAAAGAAATAAAAACAATCTTTTTCCTGTAGGCCATTTCCACAGAAAACATTCTTCATTCTTTGCAAATAAAATTTAGTATTCAATCCCTGCTTTTCTTTTCTACCCTTTCTTTGTTACTTTAAGAATATTATTTCTTTGTGTTCACACATTTTAAATACATCTTAAACTCCAAACATAATGTGTAAAGCAAGGATATATTTCATTTCAAAGTGTTTATATTCTTTTTTCAGCATTTACAATTTAAGAATTTGTATCTATATATTCACGCATCACATGCACTGATTCTCTGAGATGGGCAAATGTTCAGCAGAGCGAACAGGTGTGTGCAGAATCAAACAGTAGCATCTATTAGTGAATGTTACACCAAACAAAGAACGTTTTCTAATAGCCGAATGTCCATTCGAGGACATCAGAGGAATCACAGGAATTCATATATTTTAGAGACAAATGCAGTATCAATTCTAAGTTTCTTCTTGGGAAAGGCACAAACAATTTTCTTTACCATTTTCTTCTCCCATAAAGAAAAGGGCCAAAACCAATAAGATACTTCATATTTATTTAGACAAACATTTCAAAACCTTATGAAGATTTTAGTTTTTGTCTAAGAGTAAAACTCAACAGTTTAAACCTTATGTTAGACTTTATGCTTATTTAATGCATTTATTGAAATATAAAGAAGTATGATCATTTAGTAATATTTTCTAATATGACAAGGAGAAATTTTATCTATAAACTTAATAGGTAAAACTTGCTCTTTTATTAAGTAATTTAAAGAAAATAACACTTCTTGATAAACCTAAACGTTGTTAAGATATTGTTTTTAATTCCAGACTATGAATATATACATATATATATACATATTAGAAGTCACTTGTTTTTTTAAAAAGATTTAACAATCATTATCATCGTATATTATGGAATAAAATAAAATAAAAATAGCACATTTTTATGCCCAAGTGTGTATTTTATATCACACAGAGTTCCCATCATTGTAGTTAGGGGATACATTTCAAGATACCCAGTGGGTGCCTTAAACTGCAGATAATATTGAACTCTATCTGTGGTTTTCCTATATGTATATATCTGTAATAAATATTAATTCATAGATTAGATGAAGATCTTAACCAAAATTAATAATAAAACAAAAGCATACAACCATGTACTTCTAATGAAAACTATATGTACTTGGTATCACTGTGTTGATTTTAGCAATCTCAACATATGAGTTTTTCTTTTAAATGATAACTTTCATCTTTCTAGTTAAAGGAACCACATTTGGTTTCTCTTTTGCAAATTCAAATTGCCAGCATAGCTATCCTATGCTTTGGGAACATTTTAAAGTAAAACAAAAAGATCATTTGAATGTAAGACCAGCAGTGCTGTGACAGATCTTCTAATAATTGAGATAACTATTTATCAGTAGCATATGCAGCAAGGATGCTCTGGATTAAGGGATGATTCAGGCTTTGTGTGAGATGAAGAGGCAGACCACATGTTTCATCATGGTACTCAGAGGAGCACATTATTTGAAACTCATTCATTGTGTTTCATAATTTCTGTAATTTTCTGTTTAATATTTTAGATGATGTTTGGGTGTGTGAAACAAAAACCTCAAACAGCCAAACAACAGTTAAAAGGGGATTATTGTGCTGCAAAAATTATTTTTTTATCAGAAAAATGTAACAAAAATAAACTATTTAGAGCTTTAAAAAGTTTACACAGGGAAACAAAAGTAAGTGCATTTAATGAATCTAAGTCCATGCTTGACTTTTTAAAATTTTTGTAAAATGTTAAAGAGGAGGACTACTTCCAAAACTCATCATATCAGGACAACATTGCCTTGGAAACAAAGACACAGCAAGGAAGCTGTAAATCAATATAACCGATGAATATAGACACAAAAATCCTCAACAGATTACTAGCGAATAGAACTAAAAACATATTAAAAAGACCTTATATAATACTGCTAAGGGACATTTATTTCTGGGGGGCAAGAATGGCCCAATAGATTAAAAACTATTAATGACATGCTGCATTAGCAGAAAATATTATAAAAATTATAGCATAACAGATGGAAAAGCCAAACAAGCTTTTGACATAATTTAACAATTTTTTCTAACAAAAATTCTCAAAAATTATGAATTAAAAAGAATACATCATTATAATAAAGGTTAAATATGAAAAACTCATATTCAGAGGAGTGAAAGTGAAAATTTTTTCTGTAAAAATAAGAAATAACTGTTTCTGCTTTCACCTTTTCTCTTTAATATAAAACTGGAAATTATAGATACAGAAATAGTACAAGAAAAAAGTAAATAAAGCCATCCAAATTAGAAAGATACAAGAAAAGGCATCCCTATTTTCACATGAGGTCTTATATATCAAAAGCCCCAAAGACTCATTAAAAATAAAATGTCAGAAGTGATCAATGATTTCGGTAATTTTGAACTATAAAAAAATCACATGTAAATATCTGTTGCATTTCTATACATTAACAACAAGCTATCTGAAAAAAATGAGGAAATAATTCTGTTGACAAAAAAAAAACCTTAAATGAACAAAATACTTAGGAACAAATGGAGGTACATAGGTTTATAATATAAATAAAGGTTTAATATTTTTAAAATATCCCTACTATTCAAAGCAAGTTGTAGACTCAATAATGCCTACGTTTACAATAAAGACATTTTTACAAGAGTTTAAAATTCAAGTGGAAATACAAAAGACAATAAATAGCTAATGAATTCAATCTTAACAAATTAAAACAAAACTGGAGGCATCATATGTCCTAATTTAAAAAAGACATTAGGACATTACAATAATCAAGAATCAAGGTAATAAAGCAATAGAAATAGTATTTCTGAACTATGTGAGCAAAGCAGGCTTCAGCAGAAATGAATAGGCCATTAAGAATTTTTAGTAAATTTAATTTTAAATTTTATGTAAAGGCAAGATAATGTAGAGACCCTTGAAAATAACATGAAACTTTTATCTGTTTCCTATGATCTAATCACCTATTGTCAGCAAAATATTTAATAAAAAAAGAGTCCAATAAAATTTCCCCCAAAATGTCTTTAGCTAGATGTTCTAAAGGGTAACACAACATTTATTTTTTTAAGTTCATTATTGACATAGTTGGCCTTATTCAGTTGAGTTCTTCCTTTTCTAATAAGCTAAGAATAACAATCTGCATAAAGGAAGAAGCAATTATTCTCTACTTCTTTTGGGACGAGTATCAATTTTTCCAGCCCTCACAGGATAAATAATTCTGACCACATTAATAAGCAGCAATTGTTCTGCTCTTGATCTTTTTGCTTGACCTGAGAGAGCTGGGGGAATATTGTTCTGCTCTCTTTTGTGAATAGCACTTGGTGGGCTGAATGAAGAAGGAGGACTGTGAACATCGAGCCAGCCGAGTAACTTGGCGAATTTAGTGAGACCCTGGCTCAAAATACAAAAAAGAAAGAACTGGTTGTGCAATTCATTGTGAAGCCCCTGAGTTCAATTCTGTAGAGAGAAAAAAATTATATATATTATATACATATACATATTTATGTATATGTATATAAGTATATATTTTACTGAGAGATGACTTAGTAAAAGAAGTCATAGAGGGTCAGTGTAATGCTGTAATTCTGTAATTACTTTCCACATGTACTCCGTTGAATCAAAAAGAAGTTCTTTCTTTCCTGTGTCATTAATTGAAAAAAAAAATCACGCTCTTAAATACAGGTCTGATCATTTTTTAACATTCCAGCAATCGCAGTTTCATTTTTTAAAATATTTTTCACTGCTAGATATAATGGAAAAAGGAAGTCAGATATGAATACCATCTTCTTTTCTTTAACTTTGAGTCTCTAGAAAATATTGTATACGCAATGAACTTTCAGTATATACTTCACAATTAATTGACTTCAGCAGACAAATCTTACACTGAATAAGATTCAGAAGCAATATGCTTGTTTTTTAATTCCTCTAACATCCTTAATGTGAGCTTGAGCTAATCTTGATGCATTTTGGATCATTTATGATTTGTAGTGTTTATAACACGAGAAGACAAGGAGAACTACACACACACACACACACACACACACATTACCTAGGAAACAATATTTTGCTTTCTTAATTAGAAAACTTTATAAATAAGCAACACCTAAAATTAAAGATTAAGTTTATGCCATTGCACTTGTATTTTTCATTATATCTTTTTAACTCTTAAAATAATGTGATGTGTGTCCAAAGTCATCTACAAGAGTGTCCTAATAATATCTATGCCCAGTTTTAAAGCCAAAAAACTTCCAAACATTTTTATTACATTAAATTATCATAACCTATGTAGATAAACAGTTTTAAAATGATATCCTTGTTTTAAAAGTCAAGTATCTTCATAACTGTAGGGAATGTCAACTTTAAAAATATTTTTAGAAAAATTGATTTCTTCTAAATGTGCCATTACCAGGCATTAGTTTTGTGAATATGACAGTATTCATCATTTGGCATTGGTCCCAAAAATCCAGTTTTATAGCTCTTTGAAACAAAGTAAAAAAACTCTACTTTATTACTACTCATAAACTGATTTATCATTGTAAATTTTATTTTTCATTAAGCAGAGCTCATGATATTCATTGAGTTATTCAGATAGATTTTATTTATACTATAAGACTAAAATAAGTCAATTTGAAAATATATTTAAAAGAGAAATGTGACAGCTTTACCATGGAGTAGTTGTAGACATAGTGCCAAACTTACAGATTAGTTTCTTTCTAGGAAAATGTTCATAACTTGGATATGTTCATAAGTCTGGCAAAGTATATATCTTTGATACAAATATACAATGTAAAGCATAAAAAACACCAAACACACACATCCAGGAAGAAGTTCCTGACTGTACTGCACTGCTGCTGCACACTGTCACACTTTTCAGTAAGCACACAGCAGCACAACTGTGACAATGTCCAGCAAATGTGAGGTATTCGCTCAGTCTGTGCAAATCTATGAATATTCACAATTTGAGGTCCATTCACATCTATGAAAGTTTGCAACTCGAATGTTGATGAGTCAAAGACTCACAGTACTCAATATGCCTCAGTGTTTACATGCAAAGAATTAAGAGAAATGGTCTTTATAACAATGATGCAAATCAATGATAGATTTAGAATCATGAAATAAAATAAAATTTAGCTCAGTATACTTTCTTTCCTAAGAACGAAAATTTTACTTCATATAAACACTTTGAAAGAAAATTTAAGTGGATCATTTTGTTAATTCTGAATTAAATATCTTTGTATATATAATATTCTTTGTCCTCGATACCTACCTTCTATAGTTTTTCTTTTGGAGGTGATGGATTATTTGATCATTTTTTTCTGTTGATGACATCTTTATATGTGAGTGATTCTGAGTTCAGCACATGCCTTCAAAATTATATCTTTACCAACAAGTGTCACTTTAATGTGAAACAGAATAATAGATCCAAGTATTTCAATTTTTTAAAAGATGGTGTTATTCAGGATTAGAGATGATCACTTCTAGTAATTATTATGTTATTTTCTATTTAAATCAAGGAAGCTAATAATGTACACTATATGATATTAGAAGATAAAGCCTTCTATTTAATTTTATATTTTAAAGATTTTGTCAACCAATTTAGCTCTTTGATTCACCAGACATTTGTAAATTTTTTTTCAATATTTTCATGTAGAGTAACTATGATTTTCAAACATTAGAAAGGCAATCAGGGCCATTTTGATGTATTTTTATATTCTCTCTATAAACTAAAGATTATTGATCTCATTCCCTTTATTCTGCTTTTTTACTTTAAAATGGTTAGTTATGGATTCACCTTTAAATTAGGGTACTAAGTCTTGAAGTTCTGGGTTGAGGCATTGCTCTACTTAACGTTTTTTCCATGTCTAACTAAACAAAGGCAAGACTCAAGTTACCTTAATAGTGGCCAGGAGAAATGCCTCTAATCCAATCAGTCACAGACAGCTATCACCAAAACCAATTTCTGTATAATTAAAAGGTGCTCCCAGGCACTGTAAAAATTTGGAGGTTTCCCATGGATTTGGGGGAAGTGGGAGGATTTTTTTTTCATAGACAGCAACCACATTGAAACACACTGATAAGCTTTGCTTTTTAATTTACGTTAAAGAGCTCAATAGTTGATACCTGTGAGAACAGCTCACGCTTCTAAACTGACTCGTGTCCTGCAGAGATTAAGGACAGAGGTTCCTAGAAGATTAGCACGTCACTTGGTTTAAGTGACACCCAATCCATTTTATTGACAAAGACTCCTTCCTGCAAAACAAGCACTTTTTGACTAAAACATAATGAAAATTTAGTGTGCTTTTATAGAACAGCTACAACCCATTTCTACACATTAGTGCTAGCTAAGGTAGGCAGTGTCTGTAAATGAAACCAGCAGTCCTCATTATGTGTGTGGGCACATGTTTAGGAATACTAATTCAGTGGAGCATATCTAGGAGCTTTACATTATCTTGTAATTTTACCCAAGTCTTGCCGTGGTCCCGAGTTATTAAGCCATATTCATTGAATTCGGCAGGCTATTACTTTGCATTGCTACAATTCCTATTGCATGTAGGCATTCAATTGTGAAACCAAACAGGCTTTGATTTGATTTCTAATTGTTTGTTTTCAACAACCTGAATCCGGATTTGTTACTTCTGTGTAGAGCCGAAAGAACATCAGCAAGAAGGTGCAGAATTCTCTGGCTTTCTTTTAAAGCCTTGCTAACGTTGTGGCTTGGATTCTACCTCTGTTAGGATGGATCTATATAACAGAGATGTGAAACATTACTGAATTTAATCTCTGCAGCTAGCTTGGAGAGTTGACGTTTTATAGTGTCCCTGCCAGATACCTAGACACTATTATTATGGGAAAATGAGCCTGTGCTAACGCTGTGGAAAATTATGCGACCATGCTTTTTCTTTTGTTTTTGATTTGTAGCATAGAAATAAGACATATCCTGAGGTTGAAACAGATTGTAAAACTAGCCTACTTTGGCATTATGTGAAGATTTCAGCAGAGAAAACAATAGACAGCATAAAAACTACCATTTCCACAGACTATATCCACAATTCAAAAATTTTATGTCATGTATACACAAGATAAGAAAAAACATTATATTAGATTTTATATCATTTCAACTTAAAATTTAAATTGTGATAACTTACTGAAAATAGGCGAGAACAGTAAAATTTGACAGAAAAGAGGGTTTTTTTTAAGCATTCATTATTTTCACAATACAAATAATTGTTTACTTTCATTATTCCCACAACAGAAAATATGAGAAACCCAAGGTATAAAGAAAGACCAAAATACAAGATAGAAGACAAAAAGTAGGGAGATAAAAATTTCTAAAAGGGGAAAGAGATCAAGAGATGGAGGAATGGGGAGGAGAGGAAAAAAAAATGAAAACAGGAATTAAGATGTGTCCTGTGCATAAAACGTCACACAAGGAATGCAAACATTACTTACTGCAAACATGTACAAAAAAGGAGGAATCAAGAAGCTGATGGAGGGCATGAGAGGAGAGAAAATAAATTATATACACAAGCTTAAATATTACACTGTTTCTCTTATATAAGAAATTCAGAGTAAAAATAAAGAGCAAAATAAAGATAGCCAGCAGGAAGCAGGGAAATAGATTTTTCTCAAAGGGGAAGGATATCATGGGAGGGAGGGACCAAACAGGGAGGGAA
>RJWT010042401.1:0-12138 GCA_004365215.1 Cuniculus paca
GAGACCAGCCTGGGCTACAAAGTGAGCTTAAGGCCAGCCTGAACGGCATAGTGAGACCCTGTCTCAAAAACACCAGGACTGGGGATCTAGCTCAGCGGACTAAGCGCCTGCCTCTGCAAGTGCAAGGTCGTGAGTTCAATCCACGGTGCTGCAAAAAAAAAAAAAAAAAAAAAAAAAAAAGACTGTGCTGAGTGTAGGCATGTGGCATAAGTGACATGAAAGGGTACATGACAGAGTTTTGTGGGAAACAGGGTAAAAACAATGTTTATAACATGAGAGTGGTGAGATGAGTGCAGGGGAGGAGGTAAGAGCTGAAGGAACGCTAAGGATGTAATCCTGCCAGTCCCTGCAGAATGTCTGAGCAGGTTGAAGGGTATGGAGAGAAACATTTCTATTCATTCTGAGTCACTCATTTATTAAGTTTTAGACATTCGGCTAGATGCTGGGATACCAACATATGTCCATCCTCTCTTCCAAGAGCTCAGTCTGTGGGAGCAACAGGAATGAGGGCCAACAGTCCTGATGCCTGGGATGCACGCAGGAGAGAAATGCACAGCAAGGCATTGCCCACGTTCCTGTGTTGGAAACTCAGTCTCCAAGGCAATGGTTTTGGGAGATGGGGCATGACAGGAATTGTTTAGGTCATGTGGGCCCCATCTTCATGAAGGCATTAGTGCTGATGAGAAAAGGGCTTGGTCTTTCATTTTCCTCTCATGCTTTCTCTTGGCCTTCGGTCTTCCACTGTGGGATGATGCAGTAAGAAAGCTCTTCCAGATTCTGGCATCATGCTTTTGGGCTTCCCAGCCTGTGGAACAATGATTCAATATGTTCTGTCTTTCATAAACTACCCAGTCTCAAAGAGTCTGAGATAGCAGCACAAATGGATGGAGACTGCCACCTTCAATGCACGTGTATCTCATAGGTAATAAGAACACTTGGGCAAGTGCCAGGACTATCATCATCATCTCATTCTATGGTCCCTTCCCCTTTATCCATATACCTTCTTAGAATTTTGGATCTGAAAGGGTTGTAGAGATGATCAAGTTAGACCACATTTTCAATGTGGAAAATCAGCACTGCCAGACAGAGGGGTCCAAAAAGAGGTGCACAATTCATTAATGACCAGAGTGGTTAGCCCCCCTGTTTCCCATCCAGAGCACTTCTGTAGTGGTTCTCAAATTTGAGCATGCATCACAAGTACCTGCAAAACTTGATAAACCAAAGTTGGATTATTCCATTGGTCTGGGCAGGCCCAACAATCTATTTCTAATGAGGTACAAGTGATGTTGATGCTGTGAGTACTTGGAAACTACTGCTCTATAGCATAGGAATTTTCATCTGTGGAACACTCCTGTAAGGGGTTTAATAAAACATCAGATGGTTGGTAATTTTACAATGGACACTGATACATTTGGCCGTTGAGGAAAGTAGTGAAGAATGGCTACCCAGAGGAAAGGGCCAGAAATTGTCCACCAGTATTATGAGTGGCAAGGATACCAGGAAGATTGTAATCAGAGAGGAAGCCATTTTGTATCCCTGTGCGTGGACTTTTGTATTCCTGCGTTGGTGACAGAGCAAAAACTAAGGCCTAGTCTGTATTACCCAAAGGGACTCGGAAGTGATTAATACTCAGAGCTCCTGGAGCAGCAAAGGTGGGCTTGCAAGATGGAATTAAGATGATAAAGAACACCAAGAAGCCATGCTTAGCAGCCAGCTAGGCATCTAAGCTGATGAAGAGGGGGTCTACTGCCAGTCTCTTGCTCTGCGGAAACGGTTCCCAGCCTACAGGGATGGGGCTCACAATTCTGCCAGGCTCGTCAGAGGGGAGAAGAAAGGCAGTTGTAAAGGTTACTTTCAAGATGTGGGCATTTCTTTGTCTCCCTCCCTGGAAGGAGGAAGCCCTAGTAGTTACCAATAACCAGGTTGATGAGGATTTCAATTGTGATTGGATTTGAAGTCAGACTCTGTCTGGTTTGGCTAGCTATTGATGGAGGGAAGTAAATGACTGTAAGGAGGTACTCAGAATGATTCATAAGTCTTGTATGAAATATGAAAGCAACCCTGGTTGTATATACAGGGCCAGCCCTGCCAGATGGGAGAAAAATCATTGCTGGTGCTGTTTTACCTCTACCTCCTGGGCTCCTGCTATTCTGAAATCTCCAGCTCTCTGGAGGGCTAGGCAGAAAATCTCCAAGGCACCATGCAAATTCTCATGCTCTCAGCAAAGTATTGCATGACACATCAACTAAATTACAACCAAATAACCACAGGGTGATTTAACATATCTACTTAGGTCATCATCTAATGCCAATAAACAACCCTATAATGGTAAAAGGCAAGCAGAGAGCGGAGGAGGTGACACCAGACATGCACATCTGACTGCTCATTCAACATGTCTGATTGGATGGATGAAAAGCCTCTCACTTTACATGGTCAGATCTGAACTTTGCTTTAGTCCACTTTCCCCATCCCAACATGCTTCTGTCCTTTTTTCCATGGCAGGAAATGGTAGTACATTCCATCTTTGACTCCTCTTAGTCCATCCCTCAGGAAATCCTTTTTAGGTCTACCTTAAACATACATCCTTAATTTAACCATCTCTTACCTCTGTAGTCGCTGTCACCAGCATCTCTTGCTTCCAATAGGGTACAGACTCCCCTGTCATGCACAGGAATAAGAGATCTAATTCTCTGGTTTCCTCTGACCTCAGTTCTCCAAGGGTTTCCCCAAACCATCAATTTAAACTCTAACATTCTTACCATGCCCATAAGGTCTTACCTGATCTGGTCCCTCCTTCCTCCCTCTGATCCCTCACCCTACTCTGGCCACATCAATTCCTTCTGTTTCTTGGATGCCCTTTCTCATTTCTATCTTGGACATTTTATGCTTGTTTTGTCCTCTGATATCCTTTGTCCCAGATGTTTGCACAGCCTATTGCTCACTTTCTTCAGCTCTCTGCCCAGATGTCACTTCTCCAGAGAGGACTTCTCTGACCACCACCACTGCCTTGAATTTTCCAGCCCTTTACTCTACTTCCTGTTTCCTGGTGGAATCGTATACACTGGCTCATCCATGTATTTTGTCTTCTATTTGAGGGCAAAAACTCAGTCATGATCACAACCGTATACACAGTAAGACAATGCCTGGCACATTGCAGGCATTCAGAAATATTTGTTGGAGGAGCGAGTGCTATTTATTAGGTCCGTTTTGGGTACTAGTGGTTGTGTATACTTTGGCCCACTTAGTTGAGGAGGGCATCACTGTCTTCCTTTTACATATGATGAAATGGAAGCGCAGACAGGCCATGTGACTTTCCCAGGGTAGTAGAGATGGGAAGTAGAACTGAGATTGGAGCTCCAACCTTTCTGGAGTCTTCTACTGCATTAAGCCAGATGTGTTAGTGCAAATGGACTCACCAAATGTGCCGGTCAATTCTCCATCACTGTGAAAAGCGTCCAAGACAATAGACTTACAAAGAAAAAAGGCAAATGGCTTTAGAGGTTTCAGTCTATAATTGATTGGCCCTGTTGTCTTCAGCCTGTGGAGAGGCTGCCCATCATGGCCAGAGTGCATAGCCCTTTTTTTATTTTGAGATAGAGTCTCACTAAGTTGCTAAGTTGCCCAGGTTGGCCTTGAACTTGCCATCTTCCTGCCTTATAGTGAGGCAAGCTGATTAACACCTTTGGAGAGCTCCAAGTACTGGAGTGACAGGCATGTACCACCACACCTGGCTTCCTGGAAAACTTGTGAAGAAGAGATCTGTTATTGATATTTTGTAAAAAGAGGAAATCAGGAGGAACAGGAAAGTTGAGGAGCTCCCCCAAGGTGATTTGGCAGTAGGTGATGGAAGAAGGATTTGAACCCAGACAGTTAGGTCCTGGAGCTCTCATAGGTGACCCCTTTGCTGCCTAAAGCCACCCTCCCACCCAGGCTGTCTTCCCCAGTGCAGGCCTGTGCACACATCGTCTACCACCCTTGCTTTTCCTGGCCTCCCTGCTGGGGGCTGGCGCTCTGCCTCACTCACCTTTTTCTGTATCTGTGTCTGGAGGGGAGTCTGGCATTGAGGGGAAAATGATGTCTGTTGAATAAATGAAGGAAGTGGTGAAAACATCAATAGGGTATTTTAAAAATTAATTTTATTGGCACATTTTAGATATACATCACTATCATACTCATCATGGGGAATTTGCACCTGTACAGGATTTATCTTCATTGTTCTTTTTCCACCAAATACCTCTTTAACCTCTCCGCTTCTCCTTATTTACAATAGGTTTGTTTCCATTTTTTTATTCCATTCTTTTTCCTTTCTTTTCCTCTTCCTTTTTCTCTCCTGTCTCCCTTGCCCCCCTTCCCATTTGAACATTTTCTTCCTATTTCACAATATCTATTACACATTTTGGTACTTATTTACACTTTCAGCTTTTTACACCAGATAAACAATATGATATTTAAACACATGTCTGATTTATTTCATGTAAGAGTGTGGTTTCAAGGCATCCATTTACCTAGAAGTAGCTTAAGTTTATCCTTCTTTATAGCCAAGTAGTACTCCATTGTATAAACACAACCACATAGTCTCTATCCACTCATCAGTTGATGGGCATTTGGGCTGTTTCCAAGATTTAACTATCACAAACTGTGCCACTATTTACATGGGTGTGCATATAGCACTGTGGTATGATGCTTTTAATTTTTTCAGGAAGATACCAAGGAGAGGAATAGCTTGGTCAAATGGAACCTCTAGTTTTAGTTTTTTGAGGAATCGCCACACTGATTTCTATAGTGGCTCTAGCAGTCTACACTTCCACCAACAGTGGAGAATGGTTAATAGGGTTTTTTTTTCTATGTCTTTTAATTTAAAAAAATTTATCCTTTGAGGCAGTAATTCTTTCATACTTTTTTTATCTTAAAGAGAATAAAACAATACAAAACAAAACAGCAAATCAGGACAGAACAATGCAACCACACAGGACTTCACAACAAGACAACAGGAAATCAACAGTGGCTACCATAATGTCTCTTGTTTTCTTTGAAATAGTTGGCCATACCTTCACACTCTTTCATGAGTATTGCCTGATGTTAAGAAGAGTTGTCCTACAAGTTTTCTCACACAGAAGCATGGAACAGATGCTTATATGTATAAAAGGAAAAAAGTATTGCCTCTAGAACTCTATAACTTTTTTTCTGATGTATTTTACAATCCAGAAAGGACAGAACATTAATGAGGGCCAGTGGAGCAGATGCAGGCTGCGGCATAGTGAGAAAAGTGCCACAAATATGCAAATGAAGCACATATGCATACTTACCTGTGTATGTATGTGCACAAGTACCCACATTTGTGGTTTGCATGTAATTGTGTGCTGTATGTTTGTGTATTCCATTAGGAGTTTAGTCAGCAAATGGAAAGTACACTGGATACTTTAACAGAGATTATTTATGACAGGGAGTTGATTAAGCAGCTAAGAAGTGCAAGAAAAACAAAATAGGAACACTAATGAACTGACACAGAGATCCAGTAGTTACTGTGGGAGACAACTAGAACCCTGAGGGCTGGGAGGAGGAAGGGAGGGGCTGGGGTTATCAGGACCTAGAAACTTGGATGAAGTCCACATGGGTGGCAAATCCCTAAAGAGAGGACACAGTCTAGTTGTGGTGGGGGCCTCAGGAGCTTGGAGGAGGAGTCCCTGGGGCTGGGACTCAGACTCCTGAGGAGGGGCTAAGTGATTACCAGCTTCATGTCAAAGAATACCTTTCAAAGAATACCTTCCACTGCTCCAGTTCACATGTGTCTAGTCTCTACTGTCTTACTCACTTACCAGTAAAATATCTAAATTGATTAACTATTTACTATGTGCCAGATACATAATGTTTATAAATGCTATCTGACATCATCCTTGTTATAACCCCATCAAATAAGCAAAGTTCTCATTCCAATTTACAGATGAGAAACTGAGACACATAGAAAATGAGCGATTTATTCAATTTTTAAAGTTTATACGTGATTAAGAAATGTGCTCTTAATGTTTCTCTTTAATGACTCTGAGCATCTATTGAATAGATTTCTAGGAGTGCAATCAGCTGACATAGGTGTCACCATCGAATTATGGTTAGGATAAAAGCTTCAGGGTCAGACAAAGCTGGATTAAACCTGAGCTGCTGTTTTTGCTAATTGAGCAGCACTGGACAAATTGATTAACCTTGTTACACCTCCATTTCCTAATTTTGAACTTGGAAAAAAGAATAGTATTTGCCACAGAGGTTATTTTTAAGAAATAAATATGATAACCAATATACATCATTTAGCACCTTTTATTACACATAATGAAGACTCATAATTTTAAAAATTGCCATTATTTTGCAAGGTAAGATTGGAAAATTCCTTGTACTTCAGTTGCGCCACCTGCAAAAGCTGGTTTTGGGCACCTCTAAGATAGAAGAGTAGTCAACTTTTGCAGAGGATGATCTGGTAACTCCAGCATACCATGCCTCTGGCTCTGAAGGAGCTGGAGGCTGGAACCACCTCTATAGGACAGGAAGGTGACCCAGCACAGCATCTGTGGCACATCAGACATGTAAGATACCCAGTGGCAAGAACCATTCAGAATGCACAAATGGCTCCATCATCCGGAAGAAGTTTCATGGCCCTGCCCTCTGCCAACCCACCCATGGGTGGCTGGAAGTCAAAGTCTGAATTTCTAGAACCTGTAGACATATGATGTTACATGGTAAAAGGCACTTGGGAGATGTCATTGAGTCAGGGATCTCGAGATGGAGAGATTATCCCGAATGGAAGTGTTTCTTACAGGATGAAGCAGATTATCAGAGGAAGAGAAGTCAAAGGGATGACAGAACTAGAAGTTGGAAGGATGGGGCCATAGGCAAGCAATGCAGGCAGCCTCTGGAAGGCAGAAAGACAAAGGAATTTATTCTGCTCCAGTACCCTCAGAAGGAACCAGTGTGGCCAACACTTTCACGACTCTATATGACTCTGTTTAGCCTTCTGGCTTCCAGAACAGTAAGAGAAAAAATTCATATTGTTTTAAGTCAGTAAGTCTGATAATTCGTTACAACAGTAATAAGTAATGCACTGTCCAACTGACATAATCACTGTCTCTACTACTGTCTATCATCTTTGTTCATCCCTACATTACTGCACATATCGGATCCTCTTGTGTTTATTTGTTTACCTATGTATCTCCTCTATCCTTTTAATTTTTTTTAATTTTTAGAGGTGAGGTCTTGCTATGTTGTCCAAGCTGGCCTTGACCTCCTGGGTTTAAGTGATCCTCTTGCTTCCACCTCTCAAATAGCTGGGACACAGGCATATACTGCTGTGCCTAACTATCTCTCTCCTGTTAGACAGGTAGTTATGGAGGGGAGGGGCCTGAAGAGCTGCAGAGCCTATCACGGGACTTAGTTTATAGTAAGATACATAAATGTGGATGGACGGAATTAGTGTGTGGATGGACAGGAGTTGTCCCACATTGTCTTACAGAACACTCAAAATTATCGGCCTTAGCTTAAAAGCATTAAGCAAGGTGTCAGTAATTTAAAAATTCTGAACTTATAGCCATGGAAGGGTCTCTGATACCACTTGTATTTTCATGGCTCTAGCTAACTTTAAAGGTCAAAGCCACAGTCTTCCACCGATGAGCCCATGGAGAAGGAGAGGACAGAGAAAATGCATGATGTTCTTCAGAAGAGGAGGGGTAAGGCCATATATAATTAAAGCAAGAAGTGATCGGAATATGCAACAACTGTTATTTTAAGGCAAATAAATTCATGAGATTCAGATTTCAGCATGACAGAAAAAAGGGATTTTTTTACATTCTTCACAAGATGTTCAGCATGATGAATCTGTCAAGAAGTGAGGGGAAAGGTCACACGGAAGCCAATGTTCTGGATGGAATTCATCCTGTCTCAAGGCATCATCTCAATTAAAATATAACTGGGAAGTTGTCATTTAGATTCACATATTTCCAGAAGCTTTTCTATAGAACATTGACAGGGCCTGTTTATTCGATAGGAGAACCTCTGAAATCTTCCCATTAGGTTTGCAGTCTGAGATAATTACTGTGCGAAATGGTCTACTGGCTTGATTTTGACAGAAGCTGTCTCAGCTATATGGGAACTCGGTAGTAAACATGGCCATGTGTCCCCCTGAGACATCCAAGGTTTGTGTTGTTTTGTTGGATGGTGCTGGCTAGGGGGTCTTGTCCATGTCACACTGGGGAACAAGGACCTTGAGACCAGAGACTGAGGTGAGGGCTTACCTAGGTCTGGTCTCAGGAGCAGGTAATGAGCTGATGGGAGGAGGACGGATTGGGGGGAGTGGCACAGATGAATCCTGCTCAGATGTTAGCAGTGGGTGGAGCAGTGGGCTGAAAAATCAGCTATTGAGTGGAGGGTAAAGCTGACTTTTTTGTAATGGTTGCTGATTTCCATGGTGTGAATGCTCTTGCCATGGCTGATGCCAATTAGTTGCAAAATCTCTGATTTTATTCTCAGTGCTGGGGATGGAACCCAAAGGCCTTGTGCATGCTAGGTAAACACATTCCCACTGAGCTACATCTCCAGCCCCCAACATTTCTGAAAATTTAACTACTATACCAGCTCTGGTTTAGCTAGGACTAACCAGATCCAGCATGCCATGGGGTGAGTGCGGGTCATTCCAGGTTGATGTCAGGGGTTCCCATAACAGGCAGAAGTCCACATTGAGAAGTTGTGAGAGTGGACTGCAGGCAGGCACAAGACTTGAGATTTTTTGGGAAAATGACCTACAGTTTTTCCAGTTTTAAAATAACATTTAGGAGTGGGCAGTAGTTACCGTAGTTTTACTTGTTTGTTCGTTTGTTTGCATCAGGCAGGCAAGTGGACATGTAATTAGAGTCTCCAAAACTTCTGGAAAAGCCATGAAAGTATAGTGAGGCTGAATAATAATAGTGGTGACTATTTTTGATGTTCTGTCACATATAAATATCATAATTATATATATTACTTTTAATTCTCTTGACAAAACAGATATCATTATTTGCATTTCTTAGATAAGGCAAGTAAAATAAGACAAGTTCATTTGTCAGACATTGTGACGCTAGCCACAAATGCTAGGATTGGAACTCAGTTGTTTGTGACTCTAGAGCCACAACCTCGTGTGCACTTTTCACCCTATCCAGTAAGCCAGGACTGGGAAAGAACTGGGGTGGAGAGAGCTCTAATTCACTGGGTTTGGGCTGGGGGCAGCATCTGAGACTGAAGATGACACGGGAAGTCAGGCAGCAGGTAAGCAGAGGTTCTGAGCACTCAGCCCACTTGCAGCACAGCCAGGGACTTCACAGGTTGGGGTTGAAAGATCTGGATGTGACCAGAAGGGAGAGTGGGGCTGCTCAGAATGAGGAAGATGTCAGAAACACCTTTAGAAGAGTGGTGTCCAGGTCAGTGCTCCAGGCCAGAAAGGAACTGGACCATAGGGGGCCTACGGGTCACAGGTGGGGTGGTCCCTTGTTACAGGTGTGGTTATGGCCATGCAGGGCTTTCAGCATGTGATTCTTTCTCCCAATTGGTTGAGACTTGTTGTGAAGGAATTATTACTAAAACTCAGGGATGATCAGAGCAGAACAGATAGCGCTAGCTCTGGAGGCCTTGAAGAACTGAGCTTGCAATTTAATAATGTCACTGTCCTTGGGCACTGTCTGCAGTCCATCACATTGCCACCACATGGTAGTCCATACTCCCTGCGTATCTGGAGCTCCTAATGCTCTGTGTGGCTTTGTCCAGAGCTGGGATAGAATGACACCATCCGGGCCTGCAGTGGAGACCTCGACCCTTGTGCTTGGGAGGGGTGGGTCTCAGAGGTGGGAAAAAAATGCAGGGAATCTTGCGTCTGCCCAAGTGTTCTTAGTCAGTGGGTGCTCAAAGTACAGCTATTGTCATATACTTGCTAATATTTGAGGGTGACGGGAAGAACTTTATAATTAAAAAGAGGAAGCCCAGAACTAGAAGGCAACTGAGATAATCAAATGGTTTAAAAACAAATTATTGGAGGAAAGAGAGGAAAGGGAGTTAAAAAAATTAAGTACATTTAAAAAATACCCACAATGAACATAATCATTATATAGCACAAACATAAATCATTATATATCACAAAATAATATTAATAATGAAAATGGGGAAACGGGATCTAGAGATTGAGGGAGGGAGGTGGTGGAGAGGGAAAGGCGGAATAAAAAGAATTAAGATATGTTAGGTATGTGTACCTATCCCCTAAGACAAATGTAAACTTTGAGTACTGCAAGTATGTACTAATAAAATTTAAAAAAATAAAAGCACTCCACATATTCTTAAAAAAAACGTAAATTGTCTTACTGCATTGAAAATTGGCTACTTAAAACTACTTTCAGAAATGAGGACATGCATTTGTATGTGTGTCTTTGAAGTGGAGGGGGGAGAGAAGCAGAGACAGAGAGACGGAGAAAGAGGGACAGAGAAGTGAGAAGAAAAAATAAAAGAGAAGAGAAGAAGAAAGAAAAGAAAAGAGAAAAGAATAAAGGAAAAGAAAAGAGAAGAGAAGTGGAAAGAAAAAAGAAAACAAAAGACAGGAGAAGAGAGGACAGGACAGGAAAGGAGTGGGAAGTGACATAGTGTGGCAGTACGGAAGGCCAGAGGAAAGCAGGAGGAGGGGAAAGACAGGAGGGAAAGAGAGAGAGGGGATTGTGAATATGGGCTGAGACAAGACACGACACAGTGGGAATTCACGAGGTCTCCAAGGAGCTGCCAGGTTCATCTTGTGTTTCTCAACAGGTTTCTGGTTCCATGAGCACCCAGGTCCTTTGAGCCATCAGGAACTCAATTTGGGGCTTGACGTCCAGAAAGAGAAGGGACTGGAGAGGGCTTAAATGTCTTATGACAATAGGACTAAAGACACATTTTGAACTCTGAGCTGTGGAGAGCTTTAATTATCCACCAAGAACATTGGCTTAGCTCAGTGGAAGGCAGTGGCAGAGAGGAATGGAGGGAACAGGGTACATCCTGCAGCACTCGACCTCATACTGTCTGGGCTGTCACCCCGTAGAGACTGGCGTGTCTGCCCCCCAGGAGACCCAGGACTCAGATGGGTCAGAAAACTCACTGCAAAGTTTAAACTCTTCAATCCTATCTGCACTTAAGTTAAACCTGAATGCTTATTTGTTGTTCTTGCCTGTTGGACTTGTCACGAACGTACAAAATGGAAGGCAAATGCTTCTCTGAATACTTTAATTTACTTAAAAATTTTTCCTTATATGTAGTTTCAAATTTATTAAGTGAAAAATATACTTAGCCCCTCTCTTTACATAAATGCAGATAAATTAATGATTAGAAGAAAAATGTTATTGCAAACTCCATGTTAAAACAGCACTTCTCAATTCAGAGGAAAATTTTGCAACCAATGAAGACAGTCATCACAGAACTAACTCATCATCACTTTCAAGTCACAGAAAAACATACCAAGTGCTTACAAGGAAGGAAAGCTTTGCAACAGCCTACTTCAGAATGAAATCACCTTCCGTATTGTTTTCAGATTGATTAGCAGAAGAGAACTTGGTGAATCTGCTCTTCATGTGGACTTAACCCTCAGCACTCTGCTCTATTCTTTTTCTTTCTCTTCAAATGACAAGCTTTGGGATATCAGAGTCTGAATTAGGATAAAGTCCATAAAGTTTCAATAGCATAAACTCTTCATAATTTAATTGTTACTGAGGAGGCTGGGTCCTAACTTATTTCAAGGAACTGGCAACACACCTAGATTCTGGATTCTTTGTGCCTTTGAGTACAGATTTTAGGCAAGACATATAGGTTGTCATAGGGAATATAGACAGAACTTACAGAAAAATGGTAGATTATTGAGAGAGAGAGAGAGAGAGAGAGAGAGAGAGAGAACCAATTTCATAAATGTAGGCAAGCACCAACAAAAGTGGCAGTTGTACTGAATGCGGTCACATTTGTATGATTAACTGGGTCTTTCAAGGAATATCCATTCCTTCCTCTGAGGTCATTGTTCCTGTTCAAATAAAATGAGCTTGCTAACCTACTCCTTAGGTGGATGTCTCTGTTCAGTTTGTTTTGAAACCTTGTTTTCCCAACCTCTCACCTAACCTCTGGACT